>JARFIX010000114.1:0-41519 GCA_036346125.1 Lycocerus yunnanus
AAATTAGTGGAGTAATAACCAACTTAAAAAAGTCATTTACTTTTTCTTTTTGTAAATAAAAGAAAGTGAAACAGTTTAAGTCGTATGATGTATTTTACTTTACAACACCTATCCAAAGCTTAACACGAATCTGTGGCAGAGGTGGCGCCTTAAGTATGCTTTATAATACAAGTAGCAATCAAAATCAAAAGACAAGAAAGTTTAAGTTCAAATTATTATTATTTCACAGAAATATCCCTCCCCTCCCTGACATTAAATATAATTATGATCGTCACTGGGTAGAAATTTCTAGCAGATTGATTCATGGTCGGGATCGAACCCTAAACTTTCAGTAATCTACACAGCTAATAGCATATGCCTTTCTTTGATTAGGAATTGTTCAAAATATAATTCAACTAAACGGTTAAGGCTGTGCGGCCTGAAAGCCGCAGTATGTGCCACCCCGCTAAACTAATTGATTTTGTTTCGCTACTGCATTTTTGTGTTTTATAGACAAAATTTGTTTTGCAACTAAACTCGACTAGTCAGCTAATGCTGCCCATGGCTGGAGCGGAAGGTCCATATAGGAAAGTAATTAATTAATTAAGAACCAAAATTAAAAAATTTTCTATGAAAATCAGAAACCACTTTGGATCATGGAAACTTTAAATTCTATAAATTTATGCTGTAAACTGAGGTGGGTAAACGGTAGAAATAAAAGAGAGTCGCAATTGGGCGTGGTAAGTAGTGGGGTTAGGCTGGAGCTGGATCAGTATTGAGTAAAACTTGTAGTCCGAATTTAATTAATTAATTTTAATTTATATTACTTAATTTAATTAGAAGTTTAATCTGCATTTAATTACAATTTAATTAATTGATAAATTGACCGAAGAAACTAATCGCTAAACTGAAATCGTGAAATCCTGATTCCTAAAGTACAAAATAAGAAATAAATTTTATAAAATAATAAAAAAATGGTAATTGGCAATTAATATGTATTGTAATCAAGGTAAACCAACATTATTTAATTAAATTAGCAATCAAAATTATAAAAAGGAAATTTATACAATATAATTTATAATTCATCATTATCATCATTCCCATCATGGATTAGGTCTTTGACCTGTTCATATAATTATGTTATGTAAAAAAAACAAAAATCTTATTTTTTGCAATGGTTCAATTACTTTCTCATTGTCAGATAAATTTATAACTCCCCCTCGCTATTATCAAAAAGTACCGTTCAATTATAGTTATGCTAGAATTTTTAAATTTTATCGTTTTTATCACCCCACTGAGTAGGTTCTACCTCCATTTTTGTCTATCTTCTTTTATGCTGGTTTGCACCACCCCTCACACTCCTTTAAATCTTAGATCTATCAATAGGACGCTTTAAGTGACGATTTACGATCGATAACGTCTGTTACTTAAAGCGTTAAGTGTCACATAAATCATTAAGTTTTGGGTGCTTAAAGGCTATTAAAAACTATTTGGTTCTCCGGAGATTTATCGAAAAGATGAGGATCTAATTAGCGTATAAAAAAAATAAAATTTGCGGATTGTTTACAAATTCTGAAAAAAACAGCTTTAAAAATTTATTTACCATCCAATTTACTCATTGGCTCGTTTGAACTGTAACCCCGCCCATCGAAATTAAAACAGATTGTGGCGGCGCTAAAGATGCCAGAATCTTGATTTTTATCACGAATTATAAAAGCTAATGGTGTAATTAACAAATAAAAGAATAAAATTTGTGGTTGGTCAACTAATTTCAGAAAAAATTCACTTTTTGTGTGAATCCGAGTCTAGATGTAGTTGCGTTTGTCAAAACTGCTCCGCTCCGGACGCTACAAGCGCTTTACTTACTAAAAACATCCCCGAAGACGATTCAACTCGAAAAACTGTGGAAGTTGACCCGACGGATGTCAGAGACCGACCAACTCTCCTAACGCTGCTCTAGTTAGCCCCGCTCTATGGTTGATTTGTGCATATCAAAGCACACGCACTGTTAATACAATGCATACAATTGTTGCGTAATATTGTAATTTTCAAAATGAAATTGTGGCCTTATTACAACTCTGACAAGATTGCTATAAGAAAAAGTGTATTTTTGATTTTGGGAATCTTAACTCTCACCGTCCGACTAAATTCATCCTCATCTTAAATAATTGGCATTTTCATGCTCTTTCGAATGGTAAAGCCATTTTTATAAGAGAAAGTGTACTTTTGAGCTCAGGTTTATTACCTCGACCCTAGATTTTCGGTTTGGAATAAAACAGTTGAATTGTTGAATCAAATTGAATTATTTAAACAAAATAACAAAATTATTGAATATAACAGCTGAATTTATTTAACAAAACAGTTGAATTGTTGAAAAAATAGTCTACAAGTTGAAAAATCGGTTGAATAGTAAAAGAACAGTTGAATTGTTGAATCAAGGATAATTGAATAATAGATTCATTTAGCTGAAGCTATTTCTTTAGATATTATACAAAAAACAATTTAAAACAATAATAAAAAAACAAAAATACGAGGACAAAAGCACAACGCCCATTCATTATCATTGCATTACACTTAAATACAATACAAACAGGATAATATAAGTCGTTCACCGTCAACTCAACAGTACACAGAATCAAATTTTGTAAATATTTGTAAATAAGTTGTCATTGCATTGTCAAATAATATGATTAATTTAACTTAAAGCATTATTTTGTAGCTTAAATTATTTATATTAGACACCACAGTTACAACTTATTTATAAAATATTTTGAGGTTAGATTATTTACATCAACGATAAGTTGTTCCAAAAGTGTTCGTCGGATGTTGGCTCTAAAAAGCTGTCAGTGTGACGTAATCAGAAACTGTTCAAAGCAGTTCAAAACACGTCCAACGCACCAACCTATAATTTTCTTACGAGGTTTTTATGATTTTTTTTACTAATGACTCTGGATATCCGTTCTTGTTCGGTCGCGTAAACAAATTATACAATGGAAGTACTATTGCTGAAAGCTTACGAATAATTTTGTTTTATTGTTTATTTAACATTTTAATTTTAATTGTAAATGTTTATTAACTTGTAAAATTATATGTTGAAAAAATATTTTAAAAATTTTAATCTAATATTAATTTCGGAGGTTAATAATCTGTATAATTTCAAAACCAATTATATTATTAAACTAAAAATAACGGAAATCTTCATCAAAGCCATTGAATTATTAAACCAAACAGCTGAATTATTGACAAATCATCTAAATTTATTAAATAAAGCAGTTGAATTATAACACATCAGTTGAATTATAGAACAAAACAGCTGAATTATTAAACAAAACAATTGAATTTAAATAAAACGATTGTATTTATTAAACTAAAAAAGATTGAATAATTATTAAAGCAAATTTTTTAAATTATCAACCAAAATTATGTGAAAATAAATAAATTATGGAACAAAATAACAAATTTATTTAAAAAACTCGACTGAATTATTAAACTAAAAACAATTGAATTATTTAACCGAATTAATTAAATTATCAAACCAAAAATATTTAAATTGTTAAACGAAACAGTTGAATAATTAAACAAAACAGTCAAACTGTTAAAGAAACAGTAGAATTATCGATTCAAAGATAATTGATTATAGTTAAACCAGAAGTAGTTGAGTAATTCAACAAAAAATAATTAAAACCTTTAAAGAAATCAGTTGAATTATTAAACAAAACAAATCAATTAATTTATATTAAATGATTGAATTTAATAAGCTAAAATCAATTTTGAATTAAATTATTAAACCAAATTAATTAAATTACAAACTAAAAATAATTAAATAGTTGAATTAAACAGTTAAATGATTGTACAAAGCTGTTAAATTGTTAAAGAAACAGTTGAATTATTGATTCAAGGATAGTTTTGGTCCAACCGAAAACAATTGAATAATTTAACCAAAAACAAATATATTATTAAACTTAAAATAATTGAAACCTTTAACAAAGCAATTATTAGGCAATAAAGTAGCAAATGAATTATTATTAAATCAAACTGTTGAATTGTTGACAAATAATCTGAATTTTTAAACAAAAAAGTTAAATTATTAAACACAATACTTGAAATAAAAATTAGTAAACAAAAACAATTGAGTTATTAATTAATCAAATATACTTAACCAAATAAAAAAACAATAATAAATCAAACCAAAAATATTTGAATAGTTGAACGAAACAGTTGAATAATTGATAAAAAGAGTTGAATTGTAAAAGAAGCAGGTAAAATACTGCTTCAAAGATAATTGATTTGCTGAAACAAAAACAAGTGAATAATTCAATTAAAAACAATTGAATTCTTTTAATAAAGAAGGTGAATTATTGAATCAAACAAATAAATTTAGTTAAAAACATTACTTAATTTATTAAATTAAAAACAATTGAATTATTAAACCAACTGAATTAAATTACAAACCAAAAATATATGAAAAGTCGAATTAAACAGTTGAATAAATGTTCAAACGGTTGAATTATTGATATAAAGATAATTGAATTGTCGAAACAAAACAATTGAATATTCACCCAAAACTATTATATTATCGTATTTTACGAACTATAAGACACTACAGACTATAAGACGCACCTTAATTAAAAAAAATATTTTTACTGTTTTAATTATTAGATTGCAAAGCCAGACTAAAAAAAATTTTTAATTTATAAATCCTAACTGACCTTTGAAATCTCTGAAGATCTACCGGCACAGTAGACTGCAATGACGCATCATAGACTTAGATAGTGTTTTAGGTTTGTGATGGCGGGAAGAGGAAACAGTGTTAGCAAGCTTGTGAATCCCCGCAACTTATGTTCGTCGCACCGGTGCACTACTGCTGCTAGTTGAATGCAATGTTGCCAGATTGACACAGGTTTAACAATAACGAACCCCTTCAAGTGTTTGCAACCTTGGTGTGGTGAGAGGGCTAGCGTGTCTCCAGCAAAACCGAGGCATGTACTCCAGGTGCGGGCGGTGGGGATGACCTCCCTATTGGCCGACGGGGTGGTCGGGACCGGCCGAGACTTAAAACTCCTTGTGTTCGGCCCTTGTCATTTTCATAATGGTTACGATGGTTGCGATGGAGGAGGCCAGATTAATCGGCAAACACAAAAGAACAAATTATAAACCGCTTGTGAGCTGCAATGACTCTTTCGCAGGCTAAGTTTTTGCGAGGATAGTAGTGACAAGGGTACGAGGGTCTTGGCTTAGCCGCCTGCGTAGACAGATACCACCATAAAACTCCCAATTCTTACGATACTGCGACGCCTAAGGGATACAAGGCGGGGGTAGCTCAGTCACTTGTCGCAGAAACCTTGGGCACCGGCGAACCCGTTGCATTCAGCCTTCTGTCGCGCATGTGGAGCGGTGCTATAGGGACCTTTTTCCCTCTATAAACACAATTGGAGGAGGTTCCGAATGGATGGATTCACCCAAGGTAAAATTCTCCGGTACAGCCAAACGGCACCTGAAAAGAAACGTATGGCTGCAACTGAAACAAATCAAGGCACAGGGACCCCAGCGATACCAGTGTCAAACAAAACAGCTGGGAAGGCACCTTCACCGGGGGTAAAGCGAACTCAGTCAATAGGAGCACCCCAGCTAGTATTGCCAGAACTAGGAAAAGTGCAGGAACTCTGGACGGATATCCGGGTAGTAATCAAACCACAAGGATACCCAGAAAACATCCTAAGCGACGAACAGGCAAACCTTATCAAAGAGACCCTGCTTCGTCCTTAGACATCATCACTGAAGGTAGTCTATCTTCGAGGTTCTCGAGATGAAATTAGATGGAGTCTCCTCACTGCCCTATGCGTCGGCCAGGCTACTAAGGACTGGTTGGAGCGGGTAGTAGCGGAAGGCGTACCCTGGGAAGGGGCTCAGCTTAGCGTCATTAACACGAAAGACATCCCTAAGCCGATTAGGGTACTAACATGGATTCTGGGACCCCTGAGGAACCGTAAAAATGTTTAAAAGAATTGTCAGTCCAAAACCTAGGGCTAAAAACAAGGGCCTGGTCAGTTTTGGACAGAAACGCAGACCTAAAAGGGCTTTTCCAGGGTTACCTTTAAGGTCCTGGCCAAAAAGAAGGTAGAGAGCACCGAGAAAATGTAGGTGGAAGAGGGAGGCCAAGTACCTCCTGAACCAACTCAAAATTCTCCGGAGCCTCCTGCTGCCATCAGTACGGAGGCGACAACTATGGAGGGGTGCCGTGAGGTACCACCTTCGTGCTGTTCAAATAAATGTGCACCACTGTAAGGCGCCTTCGGCTGCCCTGCAGAGGTACATACAAGCATCTTGGCAAGTTCTACCCGACAACCGAAGAGATTGCAGAAATTCCCGCAACTTCATACTCAACTTTGTTGAGGAAACAGAGCTGATAAAGTAAAAACACGAACGCGGGTTACAATAAACTTAGAGTTTTAGTGCAAGTGGGCCTAGAACCACACCAGTTCATAATAATAATAATAAGAATAACGAATTTATTTAAAATGGACTAAATTATTGAACTAAAAGATTGAATTATTAAATCAAATCAATTAAATTATCAAAACAAAAATATTTGAATTGTTGAACGGAGCAGTTAAATGATAAAGCAAAACAGTTGAATTGAAGTTGAAGAAGTTGAATTGTTAATAAAACAGGTGAATTACTGATTCAATGATAATTGATTTGCTGAACCAAAAACAAGTGAATAATTCAATCAAAAACAATTAAATTCTTTAAACAAAGCAGGTAAATTATTGAATCAAACAGAAAAATTTCGTTAAAAACATTACTGAATTTATTAAATTAAAAACAATTGAATTATTAAACCAACTGAATTAAATTACAAACCAAAAATATTTGAAAAGTTGAACGAAACAATTGAATGATTGAACAAAACAGTTGAACTGTTAAAGAAACATATATGAATTATTGATTTAATGATAATTGATTTGCTGAACCAAAAACAAGTGAATAATTCAATCAAAACAATTAAATTCTTTAAACAAAGCATGTAAATTGTATTGAATCAAGCAAATAAATTTATTTAAAAAAACTACTAAATTTATTAAGTTAAAAACAATAAATTGTATTATTTAACCAAATTAATTAAATTATAAAACCAAAATATTTAATTGTTGAGCAAAACAGTTGAATGATAGAACAAGACAGTTGAATTTTTAAAGAAACATGTGAATTATTGATTCAAAGATAATTGATTTGCTGAACCAAAATCAAGTGAATAATTCAATCAAAAACAATTGCACGTTTTAAACAAAGCAGGCGAATTATTGAATCAAACAGATAAATTTATTTAAAAGAAACTACTAAATTTATTAAATTAAAAACAATAAATTGTATTATTTAACCAAATTAATTAAATTATAAAACCAAAAATATTTAAATTGTTGAACAAAATAGTTGAATAATAAACAAGACAGTTGAATTTTTAAAGAAACAGCTGAATTATTAATTTAAAGATAATTGATTTGTTGAACCAAAATCAAGCGAATAATTCAATTAAAAACAATTGCACGTTTTAAACAAAGCAGGCGAATTATTGAATCAAACATATAAATTTATTTAAAAGAAACTACTAAATTTATTAAATTAAAAACAATAAATTGTATTATTTAACCAAATTAATTAAATTATAAAACCAAAAATATTTAAATTGTTGAACAAAACAGTTGAATGATAGAACAAGACAGTTGAATTTTTAAAGAAACAGGTGAATTATTGATTCAAAGATAATTGATTTGCTGAACCAAAATCAAGTGAATAATTCAATCAAAAACAATTGCACGTTTTAAACAAAGCAGGCGAATTATTGAATCAAACAGATAAATTTATTTAAAAGAAACTACTAAATTTATTAAATTAAAAACAATAAATTGTATTATTTAACCAAATTAATTAAATTATAAAACCAAAAATATTTAAATTGTTGAACAAAACAGTTGAATGATAGAACAAAACAGTTGAATTTTTAAAGAAACAGTGAATTATGGATCAAAGATAATTGATTTGCTTAACCAAAATCAAATGAATAATTTAATCAAAAACAATTGCACGTTTTAAACAAAGCAGGCGAATTATTGAATCAAACAGATAAATTTATTTAAAAGAAACTACTAAATTTATAAAATTAAAAACAATAAATTGTATTATTTAACCAAATTAATTAAATTATAAAACTAAAATATTTAAATTGTTGAACAAAACAGTTGAATAATAAAACAAGACAGTTGAATTTTAAAGAAACATGTGAATTATGGATTCAAAGATAATTGATTTGCTGAACCAAAATCAAGCGAATAATTCAATTAAAAACAATTGCACGTTTTAAACGAAGCAGGCGAATTATTGAATCAAACAGATAAATTTATTTAAAAGAAACTACTAAATTTATTAAATTAAAAACAATAAATTGTATTATTTAACTAAATTAATTAAATTATAAAACCAAAAATATTTAAATTATTGAACAAAGCAGTTGAATGATAAAACAAGACAGTTGAATTTTTAAAGAAACATGTGAATTATTGATTCGAAGATAATTGATTTGCTGAACCAGAATCAAGTGAATAATTCAATCAAAAACAATTGCACGTTTTAAACGAAGCAGGCGAATTATTGAATCAAACAGATAAATTTATTTAAAAGAAACTACTAAATTTATTAAATTAAAAACAATAAATTGTATTATTTAACCAAATTAATTAAATTATAAAGCCAAAATATTTAAATTGTTGAACAAAACAGTTGAATGATAGAACAAAACAGTTGAATTTTTAAAGAAACATGTGAATTATGGATCAAAGATAATTGATTTGCTAACCAAAATCAAATGAATAATTTAATCAAAAACAATTGCACGTTTTAAACAAAGCAGGCGAATTATTGAATCAAACAGATAAATTTATTTAAAGAAACTACTAAATTTATTAAATTATAAACAATAAATTGCATTATTTAAGCAAATTAATTAAATTATAAAACCATAAATATTTAAATTGTTGAACAAAACAGTTAAATCATAGAACAAAACAGCTAAATTTTTAAAGAAACAGGTGAATTATTGATTCAAAGATAATTGATTTGCTGAACCAAAAGCAAGTGAATAATTTAATAAAAAGGAATTGCACGTTTTAAACAAAGCAGGCGAATTATTCAAATTCAAAAAAAAAAATTTTTGTTCTCCGAAGACTTGTACTTTTTGAATCTGTGGTACAGTAATCCTAGTTGAAACAGACAATGTTCTTCTGCCTATGGGGAGATCTACGGAGAGGTTATTCTATACCTCTAATGTTTCAGTTGTGATTATTTTCAAATCGTTTTGCATTATTTTGAATTTTTAAAATTTTCTTGTGTGGAAAGCACAATAATTTTTGTGTAGTCCAATGCTAATTTGTTGCATTAATTTGAATGCCACTGGTGCAATTTTGTAAAAGCCATTTTTTGCTAATTTTTTTTGACAAATTGACAACAAATTGTCAAAAATTAACAAACTGCAAAAATATTCTAATAATTTTTTTACATTAGGTTTTATAAACTTTTAGCTTAAATCTGTATAAGAGGAAGAGAGTTATCAGAAATTTTTTGAAAACACTTGGTATAAAATTAAATAAATTATCACAACAAAAGATATTTGTATAAAAATCAGACCTAATTGCATTCTAATTATTTGATTACATATTTAGGCAGATAAATATTTGTACTAGTATATGTCGTGACGCCAATCAAGATAACTTTTATAGATTGCCTATATAGTTTTGATCAACTTCGCGATTTGGTTCCAGTTCCATAATATAGTAAATCAAAGTGACGACAATAACAGTAAGTAAATATTATTTATTATTTTCATCAGAAAATATTTATATTTTATTTATTTTTTTAAGATGATGAGCAACCAAACTGGACTAAAGGATGAATTCAGTAGGCTCAAAACGTTTAAAAATTGGCCATTTTCTCATATTGTCAGTCCAGAAAAATTAAGTCGAGCTGGATTTTTTTATTTAAATTATTATGATGTTACCAAATGCGCCTTTTGCGATGGGATTGCTGCAAACTGGGAGGTTGGGGATGATCCAGATAAGGAACACTTACAACATTTTCCATTCTGTTCATATGTACAGCGTGTAATTCTATCTCGTCTGTAGCGGATTTAGTTTATTAAGGGAGATATACACTAGCATGTTGAAAAAATTCGATTTTGTTTTTACATTTTCTTGAAGCTTGAGGTCTCAAGAATATCTGGTAAAACGCCAAGTCAACATTTGATAAATAAGCCTGGAATCCGGCGGCAAAAACAAACTGACGGCAAAGTTTATAGATAAACTGAGCGTTTACTATAGCTTACCTATTCGCAGAAACTGTAATTCCAAGGATGACATGAAAAAACTATATGGAACATTCTACCATTACGGCTCAACAGACAGCAACTCTTAAAATCATTTCTGTCTCGAAGACCAACTTATTTGGAAGATAGCTCCAAAACGATGAACAAGGAGGCGAAAATTGTTAACATTGCAGTATTTCTTGCAACATGCACATTCATCAATGGTGTCACCTCATTGTTGGAAGTCATAAACGTGTTAGGAATATCGGTCGGATCGGGAGCGCATTTGTACGCTGCCCAAGAAGACGAAACTCGCTTAGCAAAAGCCAAGCTGCAAGCGCAAGAACAGACGAAAGAAGGTCGAATAGGTCATCGACAACAAAATTTAGAAGTTATGAACATTCCGTCGACCGTACACTATGGGCCTGGTATCAATGATTCCATGTAAATTAACAAATTTCATGATTTATTCATTCTCAAATTTTCAAACGCGTTTTACTCAAAACTACGTTTTCAAATCGGTACCCAAAATTGCAAGAAAACCAATGAACCGATTGCATTGAATTTTTTTGTGGTTATTCTACACACCATTATCTAGTACTTGTCATAGGATTTTTCTTTTCGTTACTTAGTTTTTGCTTTATAGGCAAAATAATTACTAATTCTTGGTCTAAAAATGACTTTTTATGTTCAAACGTCTCCTATTTTGTCATAAATCAATATTTTCAAAATCGGCTATGACAAGTACTAGATTATAGTATCTAATTTAATAATTTTTTTGTTTTGTTTTTCTCAGATGATTTTGAAGAAACGCCAGTGGTTACCGTTAACGCAAATTTTTTACGATGCTCCAAGGATCGTACAATATCCTTGTTTATTTTTGATATTTTTAAATAAAAAATTATAAATATTCCTGAATGTGTATACTTATAGATAGTTAAACTCACAATCCAAAATTTCAAATAGTTTTCCTAGAAAAATTCACAAAAATTACCTTTTTCCGGCTTCTAGGTGTATATCTCCTTAATATTATATTTTAAGAACGAATATTCAATAATAGTCAAGTTAAATTAATTAATATAACTATAATATATTAAAAATTACTTTTTAATAAAAATTTATTCTTCAAAATTTACATTTTGGAAAATAAATAAAATAATGTAGTGTAGATTGTTACCACCATTGGTGTTGTAGTGTACGATGGGTTACCTGACCATGCATTTAGTAGATTGTGCATTTAGTAAATTATCTCTCGAATAAGGGAAAAGGCATAGTACGAATAAAAATTTTGCAGATTACATAAAAATTGATGTAAATGTCGCACTCCATAAATTATTAATTTTGTGTAATTTTATAAAATTAAATAGACTACAAGGTGATTTTTTTCTTGTGGTTCGGATTTTTTTTCTAATAAAATCATTTTTGCAATTAGGGGTTAAACTTCTAATTTTAATTTTTCTGTTCCCTTTCCACATTTTGTTACCGATAGTTGCCATGGACCTGTTCTTTTTTTTTGAAAATTTGGGGGTGTCGTCCGCAAATTTAATTTAGTAAAACTTTAACTTTTTTTCGTTTAAATTCTGTTTTTTTAATTTTTGTAATTATTAATTTAACATTCTTTTATCATCGTTTAAATTTAGTGCTCACAATTTTTAAACTAAAAGTAATTTAACAAATTTATTTTCTCCATAGAAAAATAAAGAATGATTAAAGATATTTAAAAAAAAATCCCTGTACTTAATTTTATAAAAATCAATATTTCTACTTTTATTTTAAATTTTTGTAATTATTATTTTTTTGCGGCCAGGTCAATTTGTAGAACATAACAGGCTACAATTACATGTTATCTTATTTTTAGATATCATGAGATATATTTGTTTATAACATAATTTATCCAATACCTCATGATAATAGGCTCATAACTATGGCGATTTTAAACCAATAAACTAACGTATAAGTCACGGAATGAGCTAAAACATTAAAACTCACGCTAAAATGCTTTAGCTCACTCAAAGTTAAAAATAAAACACTCGCGTACTAATACATTTTATTAATTTATATTAAACAGATCAACGTGATTAATTAATATTTACATTAATCTGGAAGTTAAAGGACATCGTTCTGTTATTGGTTTCAGGCTGATTTGGGTTATTGGACGTTATAGTTGTTGTAGTACTAGAAAGCATATTTGACGAATCATGAACAGATCCAACCGTTTGATCAACAGTAGTCGAGGGTGAAGAATAATTTGTTGTTTGTTTAACCGGGCCCTGTATCTTCTTGGCTATATCAATCTTGTTGGAAACTGAATCTTGTACATAACCTTCCGCCACCGTGGATGATTTCCAACCACCGTGACGTTTCAATGTTAAAATATCAGCCCCTGCGTTTGCCAGAAGAGTAGCTGAAGTGCGTCTCATACTATGTCCTGTATATAATTGAGCTTCAGGCAGGTTCAAGAAAGACGCCACTTTTTGAGGTATCTTAGATAAGGTGTTAATGCCAACTGGTTGGCTAGTACATTTTTCATTCTTGTAATTCAGAAAGAATCTTCGATGTGATATAATTTGGGGTCTTAAAGATACGTATTTTCTGTAAAGTTCAAGAACATTTAACGAAAACCCTTCAGTAACAATCGTGAAGCTTCTCGATACGTTTGTTTTGTATCCAGTAACATAACATACAGATATCCTCCCTTATCTTCTACATCATCAACCGTCATCTTTGTAATTTCGTCACATCGACAAGCCCCTGATATTCCTATTATTAATGCAACCTAAAAAATAATAACAAGTAAATACTTCAGTAAAACAATAATAAATATGTAATACCTTCATCATCAGGTATTCACTGTTAGGTGCCTCAGTCAGAAACTTTTCAACGTGTTCTCTTTCCAAGATTTTCGCTTTTTTAGGCTTGTAAGGTTTTGCTACACTTTTCAAATAGGCAATCAGTTTTCCGTATTTTGATATGTCAATATTTTATATATTTTCAAAGTACTTCTTAGCATGGAATATTTCGTCCACATTGATGAAGGTGCTAATTTTTTTCTGCAATTATAGAAATAGGCCAGCATGATATCTTCATTAACTCCAATTACATGTCGCTGCTTACTCCATTCATTAAATTGATGAAATTCTTTATCGTAGTAAATTTTGACTTTTTGGAATTAAATCCTTACATGCTGCTTGCGCTTCTTTCTCAACTTCTTGAGGAATATAAATATTTTGTTGTAATTCAACCATTTCTAATGAATTTGTTGACAATATTGATTTGTTTTAATTCGTTTACCATAGTAACTTCACACGGCATTCTACTACACGGCAGACTACTTATTAAATTTTTTTAAATTTGATTTACATACTACATAAATTTAAATTTGACAATTTAAAACGTCAAATTTAAAATTTTGAAATCGTTATATGAGGTATTGGATAAAATCTTGTATGGCACTCGTGTGTTAAGTTACATAACACACTAGTACCATAAATAGCTATTGTTATAAACAAATTTGTACTCCACCTGTAATTATTGCTGTGAAGCATTTTTTACAATTTAATTTATCTATGATCATTTGTTTACAAATTTTTATGAACCTAGTTTACTTAAATGGCCAAATCGGCTTTCCAACTATTAGCAATCTAAATATGAACTAACCTGTTTTATTTTTAACGTGATTTTTCTTTCAGTATCATTTATTTTTTGTTTTTCTGCACAAAGTAATTGATTTGAGTGAAAAGCCATTTACTTCGACAAGTTTGACTGGTGAAGATCCTTCTATTTTTTGTATTTAAAAAAGTTTTAAATTTGTTTCAAGTTAAGTGAACTTTTATTTTAATAAAAATTCTTTAAATTAGTAAATTTTTCCACTTACATATTTTTGGTATACAATTTGTTATACAATCATTTTCTAAATCTTGTTAGTTAAACCTATAATTGAATGAGGGTAAAATTCATTCGTGGTAATTGATAGTAGCGGCTTAAGCACAAAACTTTGCGGAACGCTGCTGGTAATCACAATCATATCGTGCAGGAGCCGAATTTCGACTTTTAGAATCCATATCTTCCTTATATGAATCATAATAATAAATTGGATGGAAAATACTTGTATTATTTTATCATTTTTAATAATTATCAAATAAAAACAATATTATTATAGTTTCACGTGATGCTGATTTTAGCTCTGTCTATGGAATCTGCTAGCTTTCTGCTACTGAATATTTTGAATTTAAAATAAACTAAATAATCGGTTTTATTTTTTTGACATATTTTTTAAACCTCATTTGTTTCAGAGTAATTTGAAAACTTTCTTCAGAGGGCAGAAAGTAATAAAAATATGCTAATTTATATCTAACTTGTATACATTATTAATACATACAAAGAAAACTAGAAGATTCATGAACGATTTACAAGGGAGACCGGCAACTCCCCTCACTAAATTAATTCATTTTCATTGTGCGTGTAGGTCTTTTGAGAAATTAAATTTGAATTATTGTATATTACTGATGAACTGCACACTGGGATAGCATCCAGCTCCTGCCAATTTTTTATTTGATTATTAATTCCCCAGTATAATATGCCGTCGTTTTCAAGAAAACCAAAGCGCTATAATAAACCCTACTCATAATCTGTAAACATTGCATGTTTTACCTTTCAGCAGTGGGGCACTGGAGGGTGTTCCACACCCCCAGACCCCGGTCGATAAACCTTTGGCTTATTGGGATATTAGTTATTTGAGTGTGACTTGTTAAAGTTAGAATTAATTAGTATTTCTAGAGATCTTTTCTAGATTGGTTATGCCGATATCTTCAATTTATAACTAATAACAAATAAACTGCACACACGGGGGTCTGGGGTGTGAAACACCCTTCAGTGCTCCACTGCTAAAAGGTAAAACATGCAATGTTTACAGATTATGAGTAGGGCTTATTATAGCGCTTTGATTTTGAGAACGAGGACATATTATACTGGGAGAATTTATAATCCCCTAATTCTTGGTCAATGCTTTATATTTTTGTACTAAACACTTTCACCATTATCGTTTAATACTAATAACCATAACTTTGCAAATTTATCAATACAGTTTGAGTGTTTTGGGGTGCTCAACACCCCAGACCCCCGGTCTCTAAAACATTGGTTTATAATTTGGAATAATTGAGATATTAGTTGCTTGAGTGTGACTTGTTAAAGTTAGGATTAATTAGTTTATCTAGAGATTTTTCGAGATCGGTTACGCTGATGTCTTCAATTTATTACTAATAAAAGTAAACTGCACAAACCGGGGGTCTGGGGGTCTGGAACACCTTCCAGTGCCGCACTGCTGAAAGGTAAAACATGCAATGTTTACATATTATGCGTATGGTTTATTATAGCGCTTTGGTTTTTTTGAGAACGATGATATATTATACTGAGGGGATTTCATAATCCCCCCTCCCGCCGCCAATTCTAGGTCACTGCTTTATATTTTTTGAGCTAGAAACTTTCACCATTATCGCTTAATACTGATAGCCATAAGTTTGCAAATTTATCTATCACAATTTGAGTGTTCCTGGGAGTGCTTAAAACCCCCGGAACCCCGGTCTCTACAACTTTGGTTTATAATTTGGGCTAATTGAGATATTAGTTACTTGAGTGTGACTTGTTAAAGTTAGGATTAATTAGTTTATCTAGAAATTTTTTCTAGATCGGTTATGCTGATGTCTTCAATTTATTACTAATAAAAAATAAACTGCACAAACCGGGGAGCTGGGGGTGGAGTACCCTCTAGTGCCCCACTGCTGAAAGGTAAAACATGCAATGTTTACAGATTATGCGTAGGGTTTATTATAGCGCTTTGGTTTTTTTGAGAACGATGACATATTATACTGAGGATTTCATAATTCCCCTCCCCCCAATTCTTGGTCACTGCTTTATATTTTTGAGCTAGAAACAGCAAATTTATCTATCACAATTTGAATGTTTCTGGGGATGCTCCACACCCGCAGACCCCCGGTCTCTACAACTTTGGTTTATAATTTGGGCTAATTGAGATATTAGTTGATTGAGTGTGACTTGTTAAAGTTAGGAGTAATTAGTTTATCTAAAAATTTTCTAAATCGGTTATGCGGATGTCTTCAATTTATTACTAATAAAAATAAACTGCACAAACCCGGGGGTCTGGGGTGTGGAACACCCCCCAGTGCCCCACTGTGAAAGGTAAAACATGCAATGTTTACATATTATGCGTAGGGTTTATTATAGCGCTTTGTTTTCTTGAGAACAATGACATATTATATTGAGGGAATTTCATAATTTCCCTCCCCAATTCTTGGTCACTGTTTTATATTTTTGTGCTAAAACTTTCACCATTATCGCTCAATACTAATAACCATCAGATTGCAAATTTATATATCACAATTTGAATATTCCTGGAGGGTGCTCCACACCCCAAACCCCGGTCTCTACAAGTTTGGTTTATAATTTGGGCTAATTCCAATATTAGTTACTTGAGTGTGACTTTGGTAAGGTTAGGATTAATTAGTTTATCTAGAAATTTTTTCTAGATCGGTTATGCTGATGTCTTCAATTTATTACTTATAAAAAATAAACTGCACAAACCGGGGGGTCCGGGGGTGTGGAACACCCTCCAGTGCCCCACTGCTGAAAGGTAAAACATGCAATGTTTACAGATTATGCGTAGGGTTTATTATAGCGCTTTGGTTTTTTTGAGAACGATGATATATTATACTGAGGGGATTTCATAATCCCCCCTCCCGTCCCCAATTCTAGGTCACTGCTTTATATTTTTTGAGCTAGAAACTTTCACAATTATCGCTTAATACTAATAACCAACAGTTTGCAAATTTATCTATCACAATTTGAGTGTTCCTGGGGGGTGCTCCACACCCCAGACCCCGGTCTCTAAAAGTTTAGTTTATAACTTGGGCTAATTCGAATATTAGTTACTTGAGTGTGACTGGTTAAAGTTAGGATTAATTAGTTTATCTAGAATTTTTCTAGATCGGTTAGCTGAAGTCTTCAATTTATTACTAATAAAAATAAACTGCACAAACCGGGGATTGGGGGTGTGGAACACCCTCCACTGGCTCACTGCTAAAGGTAAAACATGCAATGTTTACAGATTATGCGTAGGGTTTATTATAGCGCTGTGGTTTTTTTGAGAACGATGACATATTATACTTAGGGGATTTCATAATTTCCCCTCCCCCCAATTCTTGGTCACTGCTTCATATTGTTTGTGCTTTCACCATTATATTTTTTAGTTATGTGTATTTTTATATTTGAGAAATCAAGGAACAAAAAACGGGCAACTTTTAAACGAACTTATTATTTTAATGATTTTATTATTTTTAGGTACATGGAAGATCCCGAATTGTAAAATTGTAACAATTATTTACTATTTTTAATTTAAATCAAACAATACCTATTCTATCAGTTTCTTTTAAACTTCAGATGTGATTTTAATTAATATTTTATGTTGTAAAATGTTGTCATCCTCATATCTCAAATTTTTACTTATTGTAATTTGAATTACAGATTGTAAAATACTAGGAAAAAATAAAAAAAAGTCGTAAAATAATAATTAGTTTGGATACGATTATTTATTGTTTTGTATATTAATGTAAAAATCCACAAAATAAACACAATTTGCATACTGTTCATCGTCGGAAAAGAGATTCACATCTAATCAGTAAAAATAATGCAAAATTCAAGCAGTGAATCACAAAAATTTTATTGCTAATATAATACAAATCACACAAATATGTAAAATGGTATTATTTGAATGCAAGGGAATTTATTCAAACTATAAAACCATGCGCTCTAAAAATTCGAATTCCGCAGCAACTAAGGTATAAGTCAGCACTGCAGCTAATATCTACAAAAACAAATTCAGATTTTTATTTACGTAATTAAGAACATTAAAACGTTTTCTTACACTTGGAAATAGCTGATTATTCAACGATATAATTTCCGATACTTTTAAATTTGTTGGGTATTTTTTAGCAACATAGAGAAAGCATTCGAACTGAAACAATAATAATTTTACATTGTCAATACAAATTGCTTCGTTCAAAATATAAATGAAACAAACCTGGAGTTTTTCATCCGGATTTAGTTTAGTCATTGGAAATGTTTGCAACTGTTGTAATATTTTGGTATTCTAAAACGAAATACATATTATTTTTTTAAGTTATGCTAGTATATTTTAATATATTCAAGGGGGAAATGCTACGTTTCAAATAATGTAAAATTTTTAATTTATAAGAAAAAATTACACTTTTACTTACAAGTGAATTACATTTAGAAATTTGTGCTAGTATGTAAGCACCTCCGAATATTGTAAATTGTACTCCGATTTGGCAAGCTATAAACCGAAGAGTGGTTGGAAACTGATATACCACAAGAAGAACCACTAAAAATACACCAGTGACGAAAAAAGATATACCAAGTAAGATTATAATCAGCAAATAAGGCTGGCAAGCATCATTAAATAGTTTCAATAACTTAACAAATGCAATATATATGTCAGTATAAACTTTCAGCAAAATCTTTATATTTCTTCTTGGTAAGCACACAACGTGATTATTTTCAAATGTTAAATTGCAATTAGTTTCTTCGCAAAATAAATTTTCCAGATCCATTTTTAGGAAATTATTATATTTATTATTAGCGTAGTAAAGAATCCTAAGAGTTAATGATGCCATGCTGAGAAGCAAAATACACGCACTCATGGCAATTAATAATCCAACTTTTTCAATTACATTCCAGTCGGGTTCAATTTTGCAGCAAAATATGAAAACAGTAGAAATAGCAAATGTAGCACATAGTAGTATTAAGTCTATATAAGTACGTGTTCGAAATTTAATTACATCATCAATCGATAGCAAATGGTGTGACGTAAATTTTTCAAAAAATTTTATAAAGGAGTCAAAAAACATCAAAGCGCTATCCAGTTTGGGATATTTGAGTAAGCAGTGAATAATTGTCACTAAGGCGAGTCCATACAATAATAAATCGGTTAATTTGAGTAAAATGTTGTATAGGCCAACGCCATTTTTGATCGATTTGTACATTGTTGTTGCTGTATAACAGTTTGCTATAAAAATTACAATCAGAGAAAATATTGCGGGAAATGCCTTCAATTTGCAAAAAATCGGTTCTTTTCTTCGAACTACTGCGCTGTTTGCATGATTACAGGTCAAAATTATAGGTGCTATTCCCATAAATGGAGTAAATTTCAATAACACACCAAAAGCACAATTCATACAATTGTGTGATACTTGAAAAGCCATTTTTTCGGAGAGATAAGTACACAGTTGGAGAACTAGAGAGAATCACCGGTTTTATGAAATTACAAGTATTTGATTTACTAGATAATTTTCACTAAAATTTAAATTTTTAACAATTTTTGTTTTCTTTACCCGACAGCGCGACAACAAAGACGGGGTTTTATGAATTTTAATTTTAGTTACAACATTAAAAACACATTAAAACAAAAGTAAATATAATTTATTTGTTATCATATTAAATAAATCTACTGTCGCGTATAATAAGTATCCTAGGCATAACAATAAAATTATTGATTTGAAATGTAAATTTGATATCAAAACTGAAAAATCGGATGAGATGACTTTATTATAAAATAAATAAATAAATATCATTTTCATTAAAAAAAATATAGTTGAGGTGATAGGCCAATGAAAATCTAACAAGTAGACATCTTTTTCACAACACAATACCAACGCAAACATTTAAAAAACCAGAGTCGGATTCAGCAACATCGTCGAGTGAAAAAAATAGCAAACAAAAATTATAATTTCTACAACTTACTGGATGACCTAGGTTTCGTTCTTATCCACAAAGTGGAATCGAACTTCTCAAACCCAGATTGATAAAGAAAATACAAAATCTATTTACCACCTTTTGCAAACGACTCCGAAGCTTGAATGACCCTAACCTTAAAAATGTCACGTGGTAAATGTGTGTGCGCAAAATATTTTTTATTTTTAATTCAGGTAGAATATGTTTGCCTTTTTTTGTATTTATAATAATTTCCAAAATTATTTAAAAATTTTTTTGGTATTAATGAATTTTCTAATTTCTCCAAATTCAAATTTTGACGTTGCTCTCTATCGCCTTACATTCCTATAGAAATTTGGCTATCTCTTTCGAGATTTAACAAATCTGTTTTTTGGGATGGATTAGCCCCCATCGACTAAAAATTACCTTGTGGTATTTTTTATTAATTTCGTGTCTTTATTTTATTAATTATCTGAACTCCCAGATAACTAAAATCCTGCACTTCCTCTACGCTTCGTTGTCAACTTCTAGATTTATTTTTTCTCTGTATCTTTTTCCGACTTCTCATATACTTTGTTGTAGCAGTTCAAATTCCTGGAATCGAATACACTTTTCCTATAGAAATGGCTATACCAAACGAAAGAACACAAAATACAAGCTTTTTAAGGTGAGGATCAATCTTGTCGGAGTTGTAATAAGGCCACAATTTAATTTTTGAAAATTGCAATTTTCCATAAATACATAAGTTATTATTGCGTAATGTTACGCAATAATTTTATGATTTTGTGGCGGTCCGTGCAGATTTATTCTAGCGGTTCTATGGGCGGGGCTAGAGCAGTGGTAGAAACGGTCAGTCGCTCCCTGAGATCTGCGCGTCAACTTTTAAACTTTTCAAGTTGGAGCCGCTTAAGGGATGTTTTTAATGAGTTTAGCACGTGTCAAAACTGTTCGAAGCGCCGTCCAAGCCCCGGCGGCGAGGGCGTTGCGGAGAATAGGTTTGACAGTGCAACCTCAAAACGAATTCACACAAAAGTGATTATTTTTCGAAAATTTATTTTTCGATCAGAAATTTAATTCTTTTATTAGCTAATTACATCATTATCTATCATAATTCGTCGTGAAAACCGAGATTCTGCTATATTTACTGTCGCCAAACCTTTTTCAACTTTGGGGCGGGGTTATAGTTCAAAAGAGCCATTGATAAAATTGCATTCAAATTAACTTTAAAGCCGTTTTTCAAAATTGTGAGTTTACTTCGGCAAATTTTATTTTTCTTACGCTAATTAGATCCACATCTTTCATAATCCACTTCAAAAATGGTAAAATCGTGATCCGGGAATTCAAACCGTCACCACTTTGTTTTCTCCTGGTTTGCTTCCAGTCCCATTGGTTTGGCGGCATTTTTAATTTTTTACCACTTCTCTTACAAGGGAGACCGGCAACTTCCTCCTGAATTGATCCATTTCCATTCTGAGTGTAGGTCATCATTAGACTTCAACATGCAAGTATAAGGGCACGCTTCTTTGCAAATTTCAAGAAAATTGAATTCAATAATTATATATTACTGATTAACTGCATAAAATTACCATAAATTTGGTAGTTGTTTGAAATTGCCTAAGATTGCAAATATAAAAAAATATGCAAGGGTACTGGGATAGCATCCAGCTCCTGCCAATTTTTTATTTATTGGATTATTAATTACCTGCATAATATGTCATCCTACTTAAAAACCAAAGCCTATAATAAACCCTACTCATAATCTGTAAACATTGAATGTTTTACCTTTAGCAGTGAGGCACTGGAGGTGTTCCATGCCCTCAGACCCCCGGTCTTTACAACTTTGGTTATTGGAATATTAGTTACTTGAGTGTGACTTGTTAAAGTTAGGATTAATTAGTATCTCTAGAGATTTTTCTAGATCGGTTATGCTGATATCTTCAATTTGATTAAAAAAAATAAGCTGCACAAACCGGGGGTCTGGGGGTGTGAACACCCCCCAGTGCACTGCTGAAAGGTAAAACATTCAATGTTTTCAGATTATTAGTAGGGTTTATTATAGCGCTTTGGTTTTCTTGAGAATGATGACATATTATACTGGGAATTCATAATCTTCTCCCCTCAGTTCTTGATCACTGCTTTATATTTTTGTGCTATAATCTTTCACCATTATCGCTTAATACTGATAGCGATAAGTTGCAAATTATCTATCACAGTTTGAGTGTTCTTGGGGTGCTCCACACCCCAGACCCCCGTCTCTACACTTTGGTTTATAATTTGGACTAATCGAATATTAGTTGCTTGAGTGTGACTTGTTAAAGTTAGGATCAATTACTTTTCTAAAATTTTTCTAGATCGGTTATACCGATATCTTCAATTTATTACTAATAAACAATAATCTGCACAAACCGGGGGGTCTGATGGGTGTGGAACACCCTCCAGTGCCTCACTGCTGAAAGTAAAACATTAAATGTTTAAAGATTATGGGTAGGTTTTATTATAGCGCTTTGGTTTTTTTGAAAACGATGACATATTATACTGGGGGGAATTTATAATCTTCTCCCCCCCCCAATTCTTGGTTACTACTTTATATTTTTTATGCTAAAATCTTTCACCATTATCGCTTAATACTGATAGCCATAAGTTTGCAAATTTATCAATTACAGTTTGAGTGTTCCTGGAGGGTGCTCCACACCCCAGACCCCCGGTCTCTACAACTTTGGTTTATAATTTAGACTAATCGGGATATTAGTTGCTTGGGTGTGACTTGTTACAGTTAGGATTAATTAGTTTTTTCTTGAAATTTTTTCTAGATCGGTTATGCTGATATCTTCAATTTATTACTAATAAAAATTAAGCTGCGCAAACCGGCATTAACCATTATTTGTCAAAGGAATGTGCAAGAAAAGTTTTTAAGAACATCTTGGAAGCCTGTCGAGCACCAATGATAACACAGTCCAACAAAAAATTATTTTTTTATGGTGAATAGGGTTTTGAAACTGATTTAATGCATATTTGGGACACTGAATCTAAAACTGTTTTCAGTTTTTCTCTATCAGGTTTAATTTTTTAGATAAGTCTTTTTTGGGAAAAATATTTTTCGCTGAAAAATTTATGCTTATTATTAAAAAACTACTTAAAAAAAAACTAAAAATTACTTCATATGTTGAATAAAAATAAAATGAGCCAAAATAGAAGAAGTTGTGTTAATCATCCTGATGTGTTTTGCTATATAACTATGCGGAGAATACGTGTTAAAAAATAAGGAAAATTTTTTTTATAAATTTAGTTTTTTCGCGCTAACAACCAGGCTAATAACCATTTCTTAATTAGGAGTTTTATACCACACACAATTCAAAAGAAGTTTGTTGTATACGTTTTTGCTCGAAGGGCATTATCTTTGTCCTATACAGAGAATATGAGTAGTTTGACGTACCAGTTCCTACAGTTTAGCGAAACTGTTAAAAAGACATCTGGTAGCTGAAAGTTGGAGGTAATTTCACTAATTTTACTTTATAAACAAATTTTTATCTGCAACTTGTATTTGAACTGAATTTAATAAAATCAAACAGTTTTCAAATGAGTTATCAGAATTTATTTGCAATTACAATACACGACAAAATTTAATACAGGGTGATCGATCACTCACATATGCATATAATTACAGATTATTGTGCAAAGAGATACAAATGGGACAAGTGACTTACAAAAATTTATTGTATTATTCGTGTATGCAAACTACAGAAATTCGAATTGTACTGCAACCAAAACGTACGTCAAGATTATAGATAACATCTAAAAGTAAAACAATATCTCGATTAATCTACTTTTAATTCTATAGTCAATCTATACGATCTAAACGTTTACTTACAGTTGGAAATAGTCGAGTATCTACGGGTAGAATATCTGATGCTTTTATATCTTGAGGATATTTTTCAATAACAAAGACAAAGATTTCAAACTGGAAAATAATAATATGTAATACACTTTTAAGTAGAGCCATGTATTTTAAAAACTAGTTGAAAAGTTTTGAATTTTATACTAAACAATGCTCGGTTGCACCGCATTTGACTTAAGTAAAACTTAAGTATTCTTTGACAGCGCCAAATTTAATATTACAGAATCCCGTTTGGATCGCACTATTTAAGAAAATCTAAAGTTTCATAAAGTAGCACACCGCTAATAAAAACATTTGAATTATACAATATAAAAGCAAAAAATTAATTATTCTTAAAAATAAATTAATTATTTTTACGTCAAAATATACTCGTAGTCGTTCGTGAAGACGAACAACATGCGAACACAATGCTTAAGTTACATGCGGAACAAACTTGAAAAAAATTCTTAAATCTAATATTTTTTAGTGCTCGCATTTTTATCGTCTTTACGAACGACTACGAGTATTGTTTTGACGTAAAAATTATAAATTATTGATACAAAATAATTTATTTATTAATTCTATGTTGTATAATTCAAACATTTTTATTAGAGGTGCTACTTTTTTCTAAAATAGTGCAATGCAAACCGGCAAATTAATTAAAAGTTTCTAAATTTTTATACTATTAAATTTGGTGCGTTACGTCCACTTTTTAGTAACACGAAATAGCAACTTAAAGCTATAAAGTCAATTTTCTATAAATTCATACCTAAAATTAATATATTTGTATAAACATATGAGCAAAATAATAACTAATCTCTAGCGACGCCAAGAAAGCGCGACTTGTCTCAGCATAAGATAAGATAAAGTCTAGCATAAATGCAATTAAAGTCGACCAAATATTACCTGAATATGAGTCAAAGCTATAATACTAAAAGAAAGGCAGTGTTAAGTGACGTGACAGTTCCGTCCGAGACACCCACGCGCAAAATGCAGAATAATGCAAGCCGTGGTAACCGCCAAGAGGCAGTGGAAAATATGCAAAGTTGAGAAAGGGTAGAAAAACCAAGAAGTTCCTCCGAAACCTCGAAAGCAAGAGGATGTAATTTTCTAACATAGCGTACGCGCTACTCGGTTAAAATATCGTTTCTACAATTCATACCTAAAATTAATATACTTTGTATAAACATATTGTAGCAAAATAATAACTAATCTCTAGCGACGCCAAGAAAGCGCGACTTGTCTCAGCATAAGATAAGATAAAGTCTAGCATAAATGCAATTAAAGTCGACCAAATATTACCTGAATATGAGTCAAAGCTATAATACTAAAAAGAAAGGCAGTGTTAAGCTGACTGGGTGACACGTGTCCGTCCGAGACACCCACGCGCAAAAAGTGCAGAATAATGCAAGCCGTGATAACCGCCAAGAGGCAGTGGGAAAATATGCAAAAGTTAGAGGAAAGGGTAGAAAAACCAAGAAGTTCCTCCGAAACCTCGAAAGCAAGAGGATGTAATTTTCTAACATAGCGTACGCGCTACTCGGTTAAAATATCGTTTCTACAATTTGGGAAACTTATAAAATTACCGGGAGCCACAAGAAATATCGTCTCGAAAAGCGCAATGTTTCGAATTGGGAAAATATTCCCTAAATTAATAATAAAGAACGGCTAAGATTAAATTATCGAAATAAAGTTAAATAGTTTAGTGCAAATAAAATTAAATATACCTGTTAATATAATAACGTGCCGTTTACGAATAAAGAGATCAAATTTTCGACTAAATAATTACCTTACAAGTGATTAATAAAACACTTTGTGAAAATAAATGAATAACGCAGTAAATATAGAATTCGATCCGGTAGTTACCATCGACAGCTGGTAAAGCTAAATATTAAATGTTTGACTACCGCAAAATTGGTTAATAAAACCAACATAACGCAATAGCAACGGAGCAATGGTTAGCGCTAGCAATTAACGCGCTTCATAACCTATCTAATTCAATTAAAGAGTAAACATCCGAATAACAACTAATCCACGCACTCTATGGACCACGTTATTTGGGGAATCAATCATACTACCCAGGGGTGTTGTTCCAATTGAGTATCTTACTACAACTTACCACCTATCGATGTCACCTAAAGGTAACAATTTTGTATTAGATATAAGACAGTGCGTTTGTGTAAAGTGCCGCGCAATTGATGACTAGACCAATGGTCTATAAATTCGACAATAAAAATCCTAGTAATTGACAGGATCAATTTCCTTGGCCATAAGCCAACCTAGTAACTTAAATAGCTGAAACGATTAAAGCTATATTACAATAACGTGTATTGATTAAACCATAGGCGAATTGGTATGAATTAAGTGTAGACAAAGTAATATTAATGTTACTCCACGATAAAGGAGCAGGTTTGGATAATAATGATTATCTATTTTAATTAAAGAATATTTAAGAAATGCTAAGGTGACTAAACTTATAATGTTTTGTGAATAATGTGCATACCATTTTAATAATTTATATTATACGATTTTTTGATGTATCTTGTGTTTTTAATGACAAGCTGCCCAGCCCAAAAGTAAGCTAATTTTCGAACCTGGCCTCCCTCGGATACTTGTATTTGAAGTGGAGGACCGCTGACTACCCAAGGCAAATTATGTTTGTAAGTTTACAGGTAGGTAAACCAGAAGACCGAAGTATCTAACATGCTGTCAAAGAAAACTTAAGTTAAAATAAATAATGACTTTATATAAAGGTAGAACAAACCTGTAATTTTTCAGCAGCATTTAGTTTACTTAACGGAAATTTTTGTAATGTCATCAGTAATTTATCTTTCTGAAAAAATAATTATATTACTTACCGACAAATATTATAATTTTTGTTAAAAAATCTAATTAAAATATGTTGGATAGTTTACCCCAGCAATTTTTCCATCTCATGTAAAATATAGAATACTTTAGATTAAAGTAAAATTGCTTTTAAAAAAAAGTGTATTTCGTTTGTTAAAATATTTATTATATGACATCAGTGCAATGGAAAAGGCAGTTTTTACTTAATTCTGTGAGAGCTGGATCTAACAAAGTCAAAAAACTAGATGATCTTGAAATATGAGGACGCCAAAAACCGAAAATTCTGGCTTTGTACCGTTATTTTTCGATGTAATTTCTTCTACAATGTTTCATTATTTCAGACAACTTAGCAACGTATCGATAAAATCATTGCTTTTGAATTACATCATACACATATCAAACTCTCAGTGCTTTAATGGTTATTAAATTCTTTCAATGGAATTTGCTTGTGCATGATAATGTGCATTAAAAAAATTAGACGTTTTTATATTTAAAATAGGATTTACTCCACTATCGGTAAGCACATATTTAGAAGCATCAACCATTATAATAACATTGCCGAATTAATAGTGCCACAAATGTACAGGGTGTTCATTTTAAAACTTCCAGCAATTAATATCTCAAAAACCAAAAGTCAGATAGAAAAATGTTTCAAACGAAAGTTGTATGATAGCGAGGGGGACAGAATATGGCATAATTGTTATCTTAATTTATTGACGTTTTCAAGGTCATTTAAAGGCAAACTTTGGTTTTTTAAATAGCACCTTAATTTTTTTTAGCAGATTCATATTTTGCATGAAAAAATAAACAACTTTTGTTGGAAAATTTTTTTTATCCCACATTAGGATTTTCGAGTAAGATGCGTTGAAACAAAATAAAAACATTTTAATAAACTGCAGCTGATTATATCGAAATTTATTTTTTTAAAAGTTAGAAGGCTGTTATTGCTTTTGTTATTATTCAATTTGAATAATTTTAGGACAATGAAAACAAAACACTGTCAAAACAAATAAATTGACATTAGTTTCTTCAACTATTGTTAGTTTTGTGATTTTCAGTGAGTTTTATTTTTCCCGTTTGCTTTAGATCTGATAAAAGTTCGCAATTAGATCATTAAAATGGTTTATACTGTAGAAGAAAGAATCGAATTAATTTTCTTGTACGGAGCTCAAAATGAAAATGCTGCAAGAACTGCAGAATCTTATAACGCGAGACAACCTGGTAGAAATGTCTCTCATAGGTATGTTATAGACCTTGTTTCAAAATTTCGGGAAACAGGATCCGTCAAAATAAAACACGCAAGAATTCTACTAGAATATTGGATGACTTAGCTCAAATTGAAGTTATAGGCCATTATGCTTCAAATCCTAATAGTTCGGTGCGTGAAGTTTCTGCTATTAGTGGTCTATCAGTGGGCACTGTTCATAAGGCGCTAAAATTGCATAAATTTCACCCATATAAAATGCAGATTCATCAAACTTTGACCGAGGATGATCCAGACAGACGAGTGGAGTTTAGTGAAGAAATGCTTCAATTATTAACTACACATCCACATTTATTGAAATCGACTTGTTTTTCTGATGAGTCAACCTTTTTTAAATGGATTTGTCAATAAACACAACTGTCGATATTGGTGTGATGAAAATCCTCATGTGTTTACTGATGGACATACACAGTGGCCGCAGAAGGTAAACGTGTGGGCTGGTATACTTGGTGATACAATTATTGGACCATTATTTATTGATGGAAATTTAACAGGTCAAAAATATCTAGAAATGCTTGAAGATACAATCTATCCTTTAATAGTTGATGCGTTAGAAAGTCAAAGTGACGAAGAAGGACACCTGGAGCTCGATGAAACTGTTTTGCATTTTCAACAAGATGGCGCACCTCCTCACTATACTATTCCTGTTCGAAACTGGTTAGATGATAAATTTCCAGGGCAGTGGATCGGCAGACGAGGACCGATAGAATGGCCAGCTAGGTCCCCTGACTTAACTCCTCTTGATTTCTTTTTTTGGGGACATTTAAAATCTGTAATTTATGATACAATACCAGCTAATATTGAAGAGTTAAAATTTCGAATCACAGTGGCTTGCAAAATATTACGAAAGAAACTTTTGAAAATGTTAGAAACGAGTTTCAACAAAGGCTGTATCATTGTTTAGCTGTAAATGGGGAACATTTTGAAAACACTCGCTTACAAACATTTTTTTACTGTTTAATACTAATAAATAGCCTTCTAAAACATGTAAGTATTAAATTTTGATTAACAATGGTTAGTTGATAATAATGTTTTTATTTTGTTTCAACGCATCTTACTCAAAAATCCTAATGTGGGATAAAAAATTTTCCTACAAAAGTTGTTTATTTTTTATGCAAAATATGAATCTGTTAAAAAATTAAGGTGCCATTTAAAAAACCAAAGTTGACCTTCAAATGACCTTGAAAAGGTTAATAAATTAAGAAAACAATTATGCCATATTCTGTCCCCTTCGCTATCATACAACTTTCGTTCGAAACATTTTTTCATCTAACTTTTGGTTTTTGAGATATTAATTGCTGGAAGTTTTAAAATGAACACCCGGTATATAAAATAGTATTTTGTTAGATACTTACCAACAACATCGTTTCAGCGAATCGGGTTATTGTATAGCCTGTACTGCTTATTATAATTAACAATATGGCTTCAATAGTCACAAATCTAAAAGTAATTGGTGTTCCATACACAACATTAAGTATTATTAAAAAAATGCAGACAATGAAAAAGATTAATCCATAATTGATCGTCACCAGGAACATAGGATTTATGAAACCGGAAAATGCTTGCATTACCTTGACCAATAGAATATACGTGTCGGTATAAGCTTTCAACAAATTTTGTATATTTCCTAAGCGCAATGAAACTACGCAATTATTTTCGATCGCAAGAGTGCAATTTGTTCTTTCGTATATTAAATTTTCCAAATCCATTTTGAGAAACGTGTTAAACTGGTTATTACAAAAACGGCACAGTCTGAAAAACATCAATACCAGAAAGAACATTCCAACTACAGCATTCACTGAAATAAACACTCCAAATTTTTCAATTATATTGCAATCAGGTGTAAAGTCGGTAAAAAATATGATTGCAATCATAATAAAAATTCCAAAGCCCCATACCGTGCAAGCTAGGTATGTCAGTAATCGCAAGTTAGCAACAATATCCGCTGGTAAAATATAGTGTGATGTAAATTTTTGAAATGTTTTTAACGTGGAGTCAAAATACATCAGCATGTTATCCATTTTTGAATATTTAATTAGGCACTGAATAGTTATCAGGAATACCAATTCGTACCCTAGTAATTCGGGGCACAATAGTACCAGTTCGTGTAAAAAGGTCTTATTTTTTATTTTGCTGAAAACTCGCAGAATACCGTAGTAGTGAGAAAAAAATAATGTAATCAGAGATAAAATTGCAGGAACTGCTTTCAATTTGCAAAAAGTTGGTTCTTTTATTCGAAGAATTACGTTATTTGCATGATTACAAGCAAGAATTGTTTTTGATATTCCAAAAAAGTGCATAAATTTCAATGGAAAACCAAAAGCACAATGTAGACAATTTTGTGATACCCGAGGAACCATTTTTTTAAACTTCATTTTGATCTATTACGCACTGCTTTACAACAATATCGAACTGAACAGAATTTTGTATTTATTGATTGTATTAATTATTGATTAATTCAATTTTAATTATTGACTTAACGTTTAAAAATCAATACATTATGTTACTGTTAAAATTAAAAGTAAGGTTTTGATAAGCAATAGTTTGTTGAAGATTTTTAAGTGTTGGTTAAAAATGACGTAAAATTTCAAATTGGGAAATTGGTTTTTGATTATATGCAGATTTTAGCAACACGATGCGAAGAAAAAGTGTTCCCCAATTTGGATTCAAACTCGAGCGTACTTAGCCGTGAGTGCACGTGCTAATGTAACTGCACTATTGAGGCAATTGATGTTATGTATGTTTTAGTAATTCCTGTAGTAACACTGATGTTAGCGGCTGTTGGTGAAGCGTCCTAGTGCCACTGGCAGTTTTCTAGGTGCAGTAGAGGTGATAATTGCCCAATAATTAAAATGTAAACCTGTTCAGTAAGTGCTTGTTTACATAGTAGGCTCCATTTTCTTGTTGAAATCTTCTTCTCATTTCCTTCTCTTTTTATTTCTATCTGTGTTCCCAGGTATATGAAGTCATTCACTTCTTCGTATGTTTGTTCTTCGATTTTCAGTTTGCCTTGGTCTTGTGTTTCTTGTCGTTAGCATTTCATATACCTACTTTATTTTCTTTTCGTTTCACATCATCACATCGTCCGCATACGCCACCACCTGCACTTCCTTGTTGATTATTGTGCTGTTTACCATTCTTTTTCATAATTTTTCCACTATTATTAAACAGGGTTGCCGACATGGCATCTCCCTGTCTCACTCCACAATTTATTAGAAAATCTTCTGTTTCTCCACTTGCGGTTCTAACACAGGCTGTCGTTTTTTCCAATGTCATGTGTGTCAGTCTTATTAATTTTCCAGGTATTTTCATTTCTTGCATTGTTTCTATTAGTTTATTTCTCTTAACTTTATCAAAAGCTTGTTTGAAATCAATGAAGATCATGTGCACATCCATATTATATTCCTGCTTTTCTCCATAATTTGCCTCATCATATATATAGCGTCTACCGTCGATTTACCTTCCATAAAACCACATTGGTACTCTCCTATTTTATTTTTAATCGCAATTTTAATTCTTTTGTTTATTATAATTGACAGTACCATGTATGTTACATTCAGCAGTGTGACTCCTTTATAATTCTCACATCTGTCTGAGTCTCCTTTTTTCTTTATTGTCACAATTATTCTTTCCCTCCATTTTTCTGCCATTACCTCTTCTATCCATATTTGCTTTATAAGTTCATAAACTCTTCTATGCCGTGTTTCTCCTCCATATTTCAGTAGTTTCGTACTAATACCATCCTTGCCAGGCGCTTTTCCATTTTTATTATTCTTAATTGTACCTGAAACTTCATCGTACGTTGGTTTATCTGTTTGTTGTTCTTTGCTTATTACTGTACTGTAGTCTTCTTCCGTCGTGTCATTCAATAATACTCTAAAGTATGTCACCCATATCTGTTTTATTCTTTCCGTGTCACTCTCTACTTTATTTTGTTTATCTCTCATACCTCTTGTGTTAATCCTGTGCCGTGCTTTCTGTTTCTTCAATTTTTCATAGAATACCTTACTATTATTTTGTCTGTTATTTTCCTCTATATCTTCATTATATTTTCTATCCATTTATCCTTCTTCCCTTTATACAGTTTGTATGCTTCACTTCTTTTCTTTTTGTAATTCTCTTGATCGTGTTTTTCGTTTGTGGTGAGGAATCTCAATCTTGCCTTTCTTTTCTCTTTATCCATCTTCTCACATTTCCTCATCAAACCATCCTTTATCTCTCTTTACTTATTTACATCTTACCACCTTCTCTGCTGCTGCTGTTTTACATTCTGTGATATTATCAAATTCTTTGCATATATCCTTGCTTCTATTACTTTTTTCCATGTATATTATGTATTATATTCTCATACTTGTTCCTTATTTCTTCTTCCTTGGTTTTTCTGGATCATAGTTTTATTTTCGTTCTTCCTTATGTTTTTATCATCTTTACCATTTTTATCTTTGCCATCACCAAGTAATGGTCCGTCTTAGCATTAGCTCCTCTATAATTATGATCTTACGTCCGTAATTAATGATTTTCGCTTCCTTGTAATCAAAACATGGTCTATTTGGTTCTCATCATCCTTTTCTCCTCCTGACCAAACCCAGGTTATTTTGTGTATCTTCTTGTGCTTATATCTAGTACTGCAAATATCCATATTTAACGCCGCCCCAGGTTGCAAAACCTATCCCCATTGTCACTTGTTTTTGTGTGTCTCGTATGTTTTCCGGCTACCTCGCTTACATACTCCTCCTGTCCTATTTTGGCGGGGTTCCGGACCTTCTTGCTTAGTGATAGCCTCCCCGACACGTGGTCAGGATATAGGATGCCTAGCTCGAGTGCGCGGTAATGGCAGAGCATCACTTGATGCAAAACATCTGCAAGCAGAGTGCGATCCTCCACGTGGCAACCCCGGACAATGAGAACGATGAATGTAAATGAGTTCCCAGCCAATACGCACATGCAAAACGGTCCCGGGCCCCTAGCTTAGTGATAGCCTCCACCGACAGTGGTCGGGGACCGATGCCTAGCTAGGAGCGCGGAAATGGCAGGGCATCAATAGATGCAAGAAACCTTCAAGCAGAGTGCGGGCCTCCACGTGGCGACCGGGGCAATGAGAACAATGAATGATTAATGAGTTCCCAGCCAATACGCACACGCGAAATGGTCGACAGCCTGACCTAAACTGGGTGCTGCCCGCTCAGGGGACATGCTCTGTCAAAGTGTAACCCCGTTCACAGCGGCCAGAGGTCCTCAGCCTGACCAAAACTAGCTGTCGGCTATGCCAAGGATTCGCACCGGAAGGGCCAAACCCCAAGCATAGTCGGTCTTTGGAACAGGGGTATTGTGCATGGATGCCAAGCCAAACACGCGCAAGCGATTAGTCTCAGGGCACTCTATGTCGCATAACCTGAGGAGGTTGGTGTCTCCTACACTTGTAGCTGCGTCATGGGGAGGTAGTGGCCTAACCCTGGCAACGGGGTTTAACGGCGGCCCAGTAATAAATTCGCCGGAAAGTAAGTCCACCGCGCGGAAGCCCGGAGGAAGGATCCTCTCGCCGTCATGTGGCGGCTGTGGTGGGACCACTGGTCCAGGATGCCTCACGGCACCTTTACGCATGAGCAGCGTTCAGCTCCGGCGCCGACCTGTTAGTCGGAATCTGTATAATGAGTATCCAGGCCTGACCATAGGTGATAGGGGTCCACTAACCCTGGTCGTATGGTAGACACTGAGTCCCTGCAAGGGATCGTGGCGTGCACTGACAAGGCACCGTGTTCTAACAAATACGGATGGAGTCCTTTCCGTAGGGGACGTGCTCAGCGATCTATTTCTAGTAGTCTAAGCACGTAAAATAACCTTAATCTTTGTCCTATTTTGGCATTAAAGTTCCCCAATATTGATACATCCTTCTTTCTCTTCTCTTGCATAGTTCTTTCAGTTCATCGTAAAATTTTTCCTTTTCCGTCTCACTGGCATTCTCCTTTGGTGCATATGCACTGACTATTTTATATTCGCACTTTTTTTATTTTCATTGCAACATTCTATGTTGCGATTCTAATTATTTCATTTTTTTTACCACCTAATTTTATTTTCTTTCTATTTCTTTTTTTCATACTTTCCGACTCATAATTTTTTGTTCCATGCATTGTTTGTACATCTTCCCCAGCCCTGGTTTTTGGAAAGTCTGTCTGAGGAGGTCCAGACCTTCTTTCCTTCCACTGTATTAGTTTTTTGTGAGCTGAGTTCTATTATTTTCCATCTTGAGGGCATTATCTCTTTTATCCCATATATACAATGCATTCTGTGTAATCATCTTTTGATATTTTACTTTAACTTTTTCCCTATTCCATTTCTTTCTTTGCTATTGCTCATATCTGATTTTGTATTTCCCTTTCTGTATTTGTTGGGTCATTTTCAATGTAAGTACTTGTACCCTTAAGTTTATGTTTATTTTCCATTACTGCTCTTTTCTGCCTGTAATACTTCAATCTCGCCACAATTAGTTGTCTTTCCGCAGTTCTTCCTATCTTAAATGCGTCTAAAACCTCAATCTGTATCTGCACCTTCTGCTTCAGAGATTCTTCAACTGCTTTTGGGGTTACATTTTCAGTTGCTGGCAGGTTCTTAATAATTATATTTTCTCTCATTTTTTCTTTTTCTCCTTTCTCTAATTGTTTCTCTAATTCTGCGATTTTTTCCTCCTGTTTATCTGTTTTTTCTTGTAACTTATCGATTGTCTGTTCCATCTCTTAAAATTAATCATTCTAGGAAGTTTCCATTATACATAGTTAATGTCTTTTTTGTTTTTTTCAAAGCCGTCTGAAAACAAACGTGTTTGTCCTTTGACCAAACAGTTTGCAGTCACAAAAATTTCTTTTTATGACTGACCCTTAGTGGTCTTTTCGGTGAGCCCTAGCTATAGCGGAGAGCAATGGCAGCGGATCCTAAATGATTAGTTGCTCCCTCTCAATAAAACACAAAATAAAAATGATGACAATTTTTAATGATAACTATTATCTTCAATTACAAAACAATTCTGTGCTGTAGTTGGTGTCCGACCCTAACACCAACCAATGGTACAGCGTGTAACAGAGTATTACGATGGTCCGCTTTGGGGACGATTCTAAATGAATTGCGAACAATTCGTCCTACTAAAATGGCAGCTGCTAAAATGCAATAAAGACTTACCTCACTGATCAGATTGGTAATTACAAACTTTTGATAGTACAGGTAGCTTCTAGCAGCTGCAGGAACCCAATTCTTCGGGGATCGAATCATCCGCAATTTATCACTACGGACACTATATCACTGGCCAAGGTGAAGCTGGTCGCTGGTTGTGATGGATAAAGGCACTCCTAAAGATTTTCAACAGTAGGAGGATTTTTTGGTGTTCCACTTAAGATTAATTCACTGGTCGGCTGGTTAACTCGGCGGAAGCTGGTCATCCGGAGACTTAGGTAATGACTTAATGTCGAAACAAAACAAAAACTTCACCCCGAAAATATTTGAAGCACCGTCGTTACAAGGTCGTAGATAGCAAGCGTCGACCACGGTGCTAGTGGTAATTGCACGTATCGTTATCGTAAAGCGTCAAAATGAAAGCTGACATTTCTCAACCTTGAGAATTTTCGCACTACCATTAAGTTAATCTCGATAATTTAAAATCCGCCGTAGCGTCAAAATCGAAACACGTTTTATATAGGTAACGTCACTTTAACTTTCGTATTTCCCACTATTATTAATTACTTGAAAAATATTGGAAAAATATCAGCAGGCAAAACCACCAACCGTCTACCTTCGTCAAGTTCTTCACTAGACTCTCCTCTCTTTCGCGCGCGCGCCGTCCTGTTGATATTGTCTATGTGGTAATGAACCGCACAAGACCGGCATAGCCTTATTGGTAAACGGAACATGCAAAATTTCCGTAACACGTTTCTTACGGTTTTATTAGATTTGCCATTATCTCTTTTAACTCCTTGCTCTCCTCAGGATTGCTTACCTTTGTTTGGGGATTTAAACGTTAACTTACTTCGTTGAAAGAACTTTCTTCTTCTCTATTTATACCTTCTTCCTCTCTTTTTTTTAATGTAATCCTTCATTGATGCAACAGTATTTGCTCTTGGTCTACTTTGTTGATTTTTGCTTATTTGCTCTTATTTGACTTACACTTAGGCAAACAAACTTGGTGTGGCGATTTCGTTATGCTGGAGTGACCTCCTCACGTAGATCGCGGTGCCATCTTCTTTGGTTCGGGTGCGATCGTATCTGTAGAGGGCGTAGTTTGCAATTCTGGTTTTCGTGCTGGCCTTGAGGTGCGTCTCGTTTACCATGATTACGTCTGGCTCATGCTCGGAAGCAAAGTGCGCGAGCTCTGTCTCCTAGCGTTTGTTAAACCGTTGGCGTTCTAGTACGCTATACTCAGCATTTTGGGAATTTTTCTTATTTTGTGCCTATTTATTGCCTGCGTGTAGCCCTGGGTGTCTCGGGTCTTAATTTGTTTATTGCGGGCAGCTGGCAATCTCGAAGTTCGCGATAATTCTTGCGATCATGGACCGGTTTATGCCTTGTCTTGTTAGCTCTGCTAGGATGAAAGCGAGGGCTTCGGGTGAGACTTTGGCCTGTGCGCCCTTCATGGGGGCGCTGACTCGAGGATGGCGTGGGCTCCGACCTTGCCATGGTTGGCTTTGGATGGTTGTTGGTTCTGTGGGCGTATGCAGTTTTCGGTGTTATTCTGTGGGGCTGAAATCTTAGCTCGAGGTTTAGGGGATCGAGCTCTATCTCGTTGTTTTCCTTTTCAGCTTGGGGTAGCTGGAGCATCCTTGGTAGTTTGCTGGATAACTACCTGCGCAGTTCGCACAAGTGGCTGGCGTTTCTTTAGGTCAGAAGTGGCGTCGCGCATGTCCAAAGAACTGACATCGGTGGTATTGTCAATTTTAGTCTTGAGGTGGGGTGTCTCGACGGTGATGTTGATTTTCAGCAGCTTGACCAGCTGGAATATTCGTTTGGCCTCCTCGTTCCTTCAAAGGAAGACCATGATCAGTGGAAAGGGTCTCCTGTCCCTCCGTCGGTGCATCCTGGCGCCGTGTCTATTTGAAGCCATAGGTGGTCAGGTCTTCCTTGACCTTTTCCATCGGAATCGTGGTTGGTATAACACAGATGACGACCTTGAAGGGGTTTTCCGTCGGCTATTTGATGGAAGTAGAAACCTCCATCCCTGGCTTCAGCGCTGCTTCTAACAGTCTGAGCATGATACGGTAGTTGTCGGGAGAAGCGGGCGTCATGGCGAGTCTACCTGGCATTTTTTCACGTTTGTAAATTCAATCCCCTGCTGATCGATTTCCCAACAGATAGAGGACCACTTCGCAGTGTCCTTTAGAATCAATGGGAGTATTCTCCTCCGGGGGTCGTCTATTTTGCAGTGTTTGCAAGGGGTTGGAGTCTTTTAAATTTATTAAATCTGGCTTCTTCGTCTTCGGAGGAAGAGGAGGATGCGGAGTTCCTCGAACTTGTCGCCCTCTTTTGCTGTTTTGCTGATCTGATGTGACATCCCATGACTTTCCCATTTCTGTTATGTTTATTATAATATGTAACTATAATTTTCATTTCTTTAAAATTAAAAAATTTTAATTTAAAAAAATTTTTAATTTATTGCTAATTTTGTTTCAAAGGCCGTTCATATTCGTTTAAATTCAATGATTCTATTTATGTATTTTAATAGTAATTTAAGAAAAATTTTTAAGTGTTGAGGATCTATACACGTAGAAATAAAATCTCTTTCGATTGACGCTATTTTAATTTTTAACTTTTACAATGGAAAGAAGTATGGCATCTTAGAACTTTTGTTTCTTTTAAAACATGAAGTAAAAATAAACGGATTTCAACCAAAATCTAATCAGCTGTTTAGACTGTGATTTCCAATCAACGTGCCAAATTTCAAGTCAATCGGTGCATGCGTTTGTCCGAAATTGTAGACGAAAAAAAACGATCACACACACACATACACACGCACATCATTCTTCTTCTATGAACGCATAGACCATGGGAAAAATGCAAACTCAAGACTTTTGTTTTACTCGATTACAATACTTTCCTTTGGGGAAATGGGAAAGTAATAAAATTTGCGGACGGTTCACAAATTTGGTTAAAAAACGGCTTTAAAAATTAATTTGAAATGCAATTTCATCATTAGCTCTTTTGAACTGTAACCTTGCCCTCCAAAATTAAAATAGGTTGTGGCGCCAGTAAAGATACCAAAATCTCAGTTTTACAACGAATTATGAGCAATGAGGGTCGAATTAACTAATAAAAATATTAAATTTGTGATCGGACTACAAATTTCGGAAAAATTCACTTTTTGGGTGAATCCGACTCTTGACGTAGTTGCGTTTATCAAAACTGATTTTAGAGTCCGGAAACTTGCTTTACTTACTAAAACATCCCCCAAGTACTTCCAACTCGAAAAAGTATGGATTTTGACGCAACGGATTTCAGGGAGCGACTGGTATCTCCACACCACTAGTCACTGTCAACCCAAGCACTGCACACGTACCGTTGACACAATGCATAAATTATTAAGCAATATTGCGCAATAATACACTTACATTATTTCTTTGGGGATAATTGTAATTTTCAAATTTGAATTGTGGCCTTATTACAAGTTCGACTAAGTTTTTCCTGCCTTTAAAAGCTTGTGTTTTTCTGTTTTTTTGTTTGGTAAAGCCATTTCTATAGGAAAATTGCTTTTAAAAAATAAATGAAAAAGTAATAGATGGTTTGATATACAAATAAGATTTGCAGGTGGAATTTATTGTTAATTTAATATGCTCACTATTTTAATTACATGAATCCTGCATGCCGATTGGATGACAGGTTGTTACAGTCCTGTTTTCTCATAAAGATATTTTTCTAAGATTTAACTGTAGAATATGCGGAATTACAACCTAAATTACATATTGACGTGAATACGTCTATAAAATCGGTAGCATGTTGAAAAATTTAAGAAAAATAAGTAACAAATATTATTGTGTTGGTACGACCAGTGTTAATGTCGTTCAGTAGTTACCAGGAATTTTTATCCACTGGGTGAAACTGGCAAAATGTTTGCAATGCAGTCAGTTGTAAGTTACGAGTTGTTATTAGTCTTAGTTGATTCACTAACGATTACTATAATATGCCGCTAGATCATGTAATTGTTGATTTAATTAATAATAATTATTAACCCAACTTGCATTTTTCTGCAAGAACCACAAATCTCCCTGATAGTCAATGGCGATTCAAATAATTCAATAAAACTGATTATATTTCAGTATGATAAAATCTTCATCATCTGCCTTTTCGCCCTGGTTTCATTTACCAAAATACATTTTTGGCCACAAAAATTTTATTTTTCAAAATAAATTTTTTTTATTTACGGCACAAAGCAGCACAAATCGACCCCAACTTTTATTTTTCAAAAATTTCACGGCTAACTTCCACCTTTCAAAAAATCCACAGTCTGCATAAAAGCTGAAGAAATTAAAATTAAAAAAAAATGTACGGAACAAAGCAGCACAAATCTTCTTTTTTAATTATTTAAAAATAGCACGGCTAACTTCACGCATATCTTCTTTACGTGCCTTCCGAAGAACGGAGAAGGCATTGCAATGTGAGCTCTCAGATTTGAACCGGGGCACCTTACCTTAGCAGTTGATTGCGCTAATACCCAGACTAACGACCGTTTGTTTTTTTTTTGGATTGGTGAAAACCAATCATAGATGCGACAGAGCGTTTGGTGTCCTACTCCAATGGTTTTGTAACCAATTAAAGATGTTTTTTTCATAGTGGTAAACGTTTTAGGTTGGTAATAAAGTAATGATATTTGTATTATATTTATTTTTTCAAACTAGAATTCACACATATTTGTGTAAACACACGAATAGACACATTATTATTTCAAAACTTGCACTGACTATAGATTAAATCAGTATCAATCAGAACTTCAGATCAGCAAATATTATATTTGTAAGTACAATAATTAATACACACAAGCAGGGTCGGCGCCAGCCTTTATGCTACTATAAAAATATCAATAATTTGCTACTTCACCTTTTCCGAGTAGATATCGATTATAATTATCATTATTATTACTGTTGGCGGTAGGAGGCACTGAAATTTTAAATAATCATACGGCTTAAGTTTGAAACTGACATCAAGTCAAGTTTAAAGATAATAAAATTTTTTAAATTAATCATGAATTAGTCACTAAAATAACATTAATGTAATTATTGGGTTGTAATTTAGCTTGCTCTTCTCGCCGACCCCAAACACAAGGTGATACATATTATAGAGTGATTCTATCTATAAATTTATACTTGTAAACAATTTAAAATGCACATCTAATATTAAACAGTTTGAGTAAATATGTTGGGTTACATTTTTTTAAACTATAAAACTGTAAGCTCCAAAAACTCGAATTCTACGGCCACCAAGACGTAAGTCAATATTGTAGATAACATCTGAAAACAAAAGTTGAAAATTTCTCTTACAGTAAAATTAAGGGTTACATCACTCATTAACGCGAAAAAATTTGGCTTTTTGAGAATTTTTATCTACATAACCAATATAAGAATCGAAGTATAGTTTTCAGGGTTTATTGTAGATATTTAAAGGTATGCAAGAATATTTTTTATTTTGATTTTTACATTAAAATGGCATTGTAGCAGTGAATCAAGGCAAACTTGATTTTTATCAAAGAGAAAAACGGTGTGCAGGGTAGCAATGTCCAGACAGCAGCTACAACATTGCAACAAATTTTTTCTTATTTAATATGAGTTTTTCTTTGGAAGTACCTGTGATTATTATGAAATATTAATTTTTACAAATTTGGCATGCATTTAAACTTTTTTTAATTTTTACGAAAAATCGATTTTAAATTGTTTATAGAAAATGTTATTATTTATTAATCGCAAAAATCGTTGGTACTTCCATAAATTATATATTTAAGAAGCTACAGTTAAATTTTTAAGGTAATCGGATAAAAATTGCTCAAGTTATGTTGCACACCGTTTAAAAAACGTAGTTTTGAGAAAACGCGTTTCAAGTTTTGTAAATGAAAAGTTGAAATTCATCGGCTTGTTGATTTTTTACATTTATTCCATTATCCCAGCACCGTATAGCTCCATTTCTAGGTTTAAATTTTGCTCTTTAGCATCCTTTCTGAACGACGTTAAATCCTTCCTCGAATCTTGTACTGATTTAAAATTATCAGTTTGACTATATGGTTTCAGACCGCTGGGAGAGACTTCTAAAATGAGCTGTAAATATTTAAAAAAATTTTTACTTCTGAATTTGATGGAATATCATTTTAGATAGTTTATACATGTTTTCATTCAATAAAAAAAATCGAAAAATAAATTTTACTGAGTGATGTAACCCTTAAG
>JARFIX010000114.1:41524-58593 GCA_036346125.1 Lycocerus yunnanus
TGATCAAGGTTTGTATTGAAATCTTTCATTTACTTAATAAAAAAATTTTATTTCAATTCATTTTAGGTGCACAAATTTGCCAAATGCCAAACAACTTGAATTTCCGATAACTAAGCGACTCGATTAAAGCTTTCGACGCTTCGCTCCTTCTCGTTACTGTACCAACTCAAATTCTACACTGCAAATACAGTTTATAACACAGCAATATATATAATTTCAATAATTTTATTTTAATTTATAGCCCTATGAAAGAAATTCGTACGGATATGGGTACACAGTATAAAAATGAGGTCTAAAGGTAAGGTCAGGCGCAGTTACTTTTGCTGCGCAGTCTATTACTGCGGCTGCACAAGCTGCATGTCAAGTTCAAACACAGACCGAAAATAGACTGCAACTTGCAGTTTTCTGGGTTGCGGCTGCTTAAAAAAGTTGCAAACTGCGCAAAAGTAGCAAACTTATTCACACATAAGCTGCTTTTACTTCGGCTTACAACCGACACCTTGGGAGTTTTTACTTCAGATGCAACCGCCAACGTACTTTGTAGCAATTATTATTCGTGGAGTATTTTGTTTGGAACAAGAAAATTTCAAAAATCCCATTTTGTGTGTTCCAGATTTTTTCACTTTTATTTTTGACGGTTCTTTGAAATGTTGAGCTCGAAAGAGTGTAATTTTTTTTAATTTCCTTGCCTGAAATATTCATTATGCAATTTGTGAAGCAATTTAGCCGTTTTATTTAGTTGTGGTATTGCAATTCCAACAATTTCGGTCCTCCACTATTTCAATCGGTTTTAAAACGTCTTCACGTTTCCACTTATATTGTGGCATTATATTAAAAATTGAAATTAAAAATATAACTTTATTTATTGTATAGCGTAATACAAAAAAAGGAAAAAAAGTAACTACATGACATTGTATAATCAGATATTAATAATTAAGCTTTTAATATAACCTTAATAAATGTCAACATGTTGCGGTCCTGTTTTGCCAATGGATACTTTTGTGACTTTGAAGATTCCTTTATAGGAATTATAGTAATTTTATAAAACTCAATATGCGGCAACACAGTTCTAATTTTAAATTTAATTTTCTAAATATTAGTTATCGCCAAGTGTTAGATTGAAAATTATCAGCTGTTGATTTCAAATTCTAAAAGTTGTACGTATTACAATTTTTGCACGAAAATCTAGTTTTTTGGGCGTTACAGTGATCCAATTATTGATTGAACTTCGAGTTTTTTTCAATCCAAGTTGTTTGGGATTTGTATTGGTCATTATCTGGGATATATTTTCTATACCGGCTTTTATAAGCAATTTTGAGGAAATTATCCGTACTTCGTTTGAAGGATTTATTCGTCCAAGTTTTGACATCCTGGAAGAATTAGAATCACCGCTGAAATTTTTGAAACGCTCCAATCCACCTGCGAGGTTTTTTTTTTGTGCCGACGTTCTTTTGGTTCATTTTTGTGCCTGTAACGATACCGTCTTTTGGATCAGTATTTGGTTAGTTTTGGGAATTCAACTGCTTCTATACCAACACCGATATTACATTTTTGGACATTTTGGATTCTTGATACATTTTCTGTGCCGGCTTTTTTATAAGTAATTTTGAAGAAATTATCGTATCTTCGTATAAAGGATTATCTGTCCGTTTTCACATCGAGAAGAAGTTATTCTGGCTTACCTTTACCATCCTGCTTAAATCACCAGTACCATCTTTAGCGTACTATCGTTGTCCATGGTGAATGCGACGCAACCACTCGTTTCCACCAAGAAAGAAGACACCTTATGGAGCTAAGATCTTTGTTTGTGCCGTTTCAGATTTTATTTGTTGATGTTTATATTAACCTTCAGTTTTCTAATTTTGCGCAAAGTATTTTATTGAACTTTACTCTGAACGTTTTGCTATACCGATAAGATAAATAATTATTTTAACGATCGAAATATTTGTAAATTTATTTATTTAAGAACTGTAACTTTGTTACACCCAGTATAGCTATACACGGTATTACATTGATAATCATTAACGCTGTAATTTTTTTTGAAATATTTAAGAGAAAGTAAATCAATATTGCGCCTGACCGTTTTTTTTTGAACTCAATTGATTGATCTGAGATTTTACAAATCAACCTGCTTGATACTTGCGGCATTAGACCCGGTTAGTTCTTTTTTCAGTAGATACGTTTTCGCAGTTTCTTGGGTGTTTACTGTCGTGTTGTTTACAGGGTGGTTTCAAATTGCGTGGCGCCCAAACCATATCTTTACGGCTTGCTCTTTCGAGCGTATCGCTTAGCGCACCCTGTACAACTCTACGCCATCAAAAAAGGAAACCGGCTCAGTGCTTTACCGTTGGCGTCTCCTACTCACGAGCTGTCAAAGGGGGCAAATCTTTTTTTGCCAGCCGCCCCTGAGATTAGCGGCTGCGGGGTTTTAGTTTATTTTACATCTGAGCATTCCAACGCCCGATTAAAACTGTAACAAACACACAAATTGCACTTGCAACCGCTGCAAAAGTTTTACCCAGATGAATATTTTTTACTGCGACTGCAATCCAGAAAATTGTAACTCACATTATGCTACTTTTAAACAGCGTGTCCATGTTGCAAGCTGCTTTGCTGCATGTGCTATTTTTGTGGTTTGCAGCGCTGTTCACACGACGTGCAACCTAAGTGCCGCAGTTTTTTAATTGGCACCGCAACAAAAGTAACTACGTCTGACCTTACCTTTAGATAACTTATTAAAACTCATGAACATTGAGCCTAAAATATGGTGCGTTAACATGATACAATAATATATAATATTAAGCAGATTATGTAATAACCAGGTGACGTATATGCGCACCAATTACCAAAATGGAATTTGCATCTATCATATCATTGCTTCAGGATAAGTTATTGCGCAGAATATCACTAGCCACGAGACGTCATGTGCAAAAATTACGAAAATAAAACTCGGATATCGTCGGCTTCATATGAAAAGTGCATAAGTCACAAATGACAAATTTTACAGGAAGTGATAAAAACTGATTAAAAGCATTAATTTATGTTCTAATTTGATAATTATTTTCAAAAGTTAATTAAAAGTGTAGTTCTTTAAAAATTTACTATAATTAATAAAATTTTTTTCGTAAAACCATAAATAGTGGTGTTATGCACATTTCATGTTTCAATCTAGTATTGGAGGCGGACTTAGGCAATTTACATTAAAAAAAAACGACTGACCCTTAAGCGAAAAAAAGTGTTTTACTTTATTTTAATTGTACAAGATTAAAAAAACAATTATTACATAATAATTCTTTTAATTAAACATTATGTAATATTATAGAATCTGATGTACCTTTAGATTTTGATTCTTCTTGCTGGAAAGTTTAAAATTGGGATATGACGGATTTTTACTCACTTAGAAATCACAATTTTTTTGTATTTTAAGGCCTTCTAATATTTTGGACAGTTGGAATCGCCAAACCTTACTGACCTGGCCGTATTGAATTAAAAGTTTAATCCAGAAAATCTTTAAAAAATCAGCTGCATTATTTTACTCATAGAAATGGATGTTGGTAATTGTCTAGCATTTTTAGCTCAAATTAACGTATCATTGGTACATTAATTATTCGCCCTTTTAATTTTCTTTCTATGGTGGAATGCATTGAATCACACTCCATCTGAGTATGACCTTTTCCAGATATTTTTGAATAATATAAATATCATTTTCAATTGAGAAATTTAAAAGGGCGTTGGATAGTAGTGTGGCATTGCAATTTTGTGCACTACAACCATCACTGTAAAAAATTATTGAAGGTTTGATTGTTTTATCTTTTATCATTGGCAAAACTTCATCCAATAAAAGTTACAAATTATAGTCGCAAAGCAGTTGGCTTTTAATTCACCTTCACCCTCGTGCCATATAAAACAATAACCGGCTTTACTTTGAATATCAAAAATCGTGAAATTATGAACGATCAATTTCGTTCTATAATACAGAGCTGACACGTTTGATTTTGGACATAGAAGCACAGATTGCATGTCCATTGTAAAAACCCTGTTGGATGAAGTTTTGTCAATTTCTTTTCATTACGAGCTTCATCTTTTTTATACGATGTTCATTGTATATTTTTAGTTTTATATCCGACGCACAAGTCGCATTCGTCTTTTTTGGGTGAGAACAATGATAAGTTCATCTCCTCGAAAATATAAATGAACAGGGTTCGACTTGCAGGTTCTAATTTTTTTTCTTTGCACCAGTTATCTTTGTAAAATTGATAGAGATCCCTTTTTGTTTTAAAATGAGGCTCTAAATATAATTTTGTAGTCGATTTTCTACAATAGTGAGACTCTAGTTTAGGTATTTCATTTAGGAAGTTTTTGATTCCTTGCCTTTTTTCGTTGCTTCTCAAATTTTTTTCATGAAGTCTTGATTTGTCTAAAGATTCTGGATTTTCGGTTTCGCTGTCAGTTTCGTTTCCTTGACTGCTTTCTTCTCTTGAATCAGTTATCCATTTAGATATAGTTCTTACCGACATACCTAACGTATTACAAAACATGGTTTTACAAACCCTTATCCTTTCATTTGTTTCGTCCATAAAATATTGAAGTGAACAAGTTCTTCTCGTAAGACTTTCATTTTCTCTATTTCTGGCTCTTTCGGTATCTTTCTTTATAATCCTGCTGCTTACATATTGCAATGTTACGATTGCATAGCTTCCAAATTTGGTCACTTCATGACAAAACGGGGTACATTGAAAGCCTAAAAAAGAGATAAAAAGATCCAAATGTTGTAGTCAAGAGTTAAAATGCTGCGTGTTGAACTGTATTTGCACTGTGGTATGTGAGTTGGCCATTACGCTAACTTCGGAGAATGAAATTGCATCTTCGAAGGAAAACCAGTAACCTCGGTGAATAAAATTGTATTCTCGGATGGAATTTGTGTAACGGTTTGATAATATTTGTCATGTAGCAGTTGTAATAGGTTCATGGAATGCCATTAGAGCCATTTTGAATACAAAATTTCATTTTATAAGCTGTCGGAAGCAGTTAGCATTCTAAAAGTTAAATTTCATTCTACGGGTATCACAGATTAAAGTTGGAATTGTTTTGCAGATTGAATAGTAGCGTACACATTTCTTGGTACTTTTGCACATGAATCCAAAAGCTAAAAGATTCAAATAATGCCAATATGAGCAAAAGTAAAATTCATCCTACGGGAAACCTAAAAAAGAAAAATTTATGTAATATAAAAAATTGTAATTGGGTCAAGTTATATACCAAAAGAACCGCAGTAATTTGTAGAACGATTTGCTATCCAAGTGAGGATGGTAGATGCAAAATTGAATCTTCTACATTGAAAAATGTGAAATTGTAACCTGCAAAAATGTCAAAAATTTAGATTTAGTAATAATTTTGTTAATAGGATAAGGATTTAAGTGAGATTAGTAGTGAAGGATGAGGTATTAAAAACTAAGTGTTATGCAAGTGGTTAGGATAGACGAGGTGTGAAAATTAACATGGGTGCAAAGAAAGAATTCGTACTTTGACAGTCAATTATGAAGAAACCGCTGTAGTTAGAATTTTTCTAAAAATTTTGTGCGGGACGGTTTTGAAGATTTTAATTTTCGTGAAAGTTTAAAGAAGATCCAGTAGATAAGTTCACCCAGCCAATTGGAATCGAGTTTTTGTTGGAAAAACCCAGTTATAAAGTAGAAATTTTCAATTTAATATGCTTCGCGATGCGAAAAATACGTTTAGTCGACTTTCACTTGCCCAGTGAACATGTGAAAATTTCGTTCCTAAAAATTAAAATTATGAACGTTAACCTAGAAAATAATTTTTCGACATGAAATCTACAATCACTAGTGACGTTATGGATAATCTAAATAAATAAAAGTGTATTGAAGAAAGTGCATCGAAAAAAGAAAAGCAAATAAGGAAAATTTTGTATTTACCTGTGAAATGTCAAGGAAGAATTACAACGAGCTCACGTTTTTGGTACCACTGTACGCGAAGTCGAGTCGATGTCCTACGCATGCAACAGCTGATATTGCACAAGTTAGTTGGTATAATATTTGAACAATTATGTATTGCACCGTTGTTTATTATAATTAGTTTTAAGTAATTTTAGTTCATTCACGCACTTGACAATTTAGTTTTAAAGAATTACACCATTCAACACTACACCTTACTGTTAAATGACAAAGATCATTGTAAGTTTGACCTGCTTAATAGAACCAAAAGATACCAACAGATGTCTTTCTTTTATAATTAACAGTTTCAAATATAAAATTTCAATAAGCAAAGGGTCACCATCTAGGATACAAGTTTAGTGGAATGATTCATAGCCATCAGGTAAGTACGGTTCAACACACATAAATAAGTTAAAAAATAATAAAGGCTCGATTCAATTAAAACATTATTTAAAATATTTAATAATTTAATTTCATAAAAAATAGAATAGCTGTTCATTACAATTTGCTTCACCAACGTGGGCAATTAATTATTCAGAATAGCATTTCATTACAATATATTCTCTTCTCATTCCAAGTAAGTGACCAGAACTTATTAAAATTTCCAACCTTTTTTCTTCATTTAATTTTGTGCATTCAATTAATATTTTTCTTTTGCAGGAGCATCTAGGTTTTAGTTCTTTCTGATCTCGTTTAACAGAAAACTTACTTCCTTTTCTTCCAAAATACGACAATCCTTCCTTTCTTTTCTTTTTGTTGCGGTTATATTCCCACTGTAGAGGATCACTAAATCTACCTTTTTTTTCTTTTACGTGTTCCATTTTCCTCATTTTGAGCTTCATTTTTACCTGGAATCTCTTGTTGTTCTGCTTCTTGTTGAAAACTACCTTCTGTATCTAATTGACTGTTTTCAAAATTCAAATCGTCATTTTCAATTGAAATATTTTCTAAATCAATATTACGTAAACTACTATCAGCTAAAAGGTTACCAACTTCGTTAACAAAACTACCATTAACTAAAAGATCTTGATCAATGTTATTTGTTGCTTCGTCTGACTCCAAAAGTTGTTGAGCTTCATCAACTAAAAGATGTTCATCTTCAATGTTATTTGTTATTTCTTTTGGCCCTAAAAGTTGTTGGGCTTCATTAACTAAAAGATATTGATCTTCAATCCTCTTCATCCTCGGGGGAACCTGTAACCCCTAGAGGACACGTCCCCAGGTGGCGGATAGGGGAGTGCCCCCCAGATATGGGAGGTAGGAGGGAAATCAAATACCTTCCGCGGACCAACAGGTAACGTGGCGTCTGTCTCAAAGTGAGCGGCCACAAACAGCGTCTGTTTCCAAGATGGGCGGCTGCAAGTCAAACCACTCGCCAACAAGCTCGGCAAGCGTGGCGTTTTAACTACCAGAACCTTCAAACCAAACCAAACTAAACATATGTAAATGACAAATTCTAAAATTAAAATACCCCAGGTGAGTAGAGTTAACTCAGGTAACTCAAAATCTCACACTGTTAAATCAGTCTGCCTCGTGGATTCTGGGGGAGGCAAAAATTTGTCTAGAAAAGATCAGGGCTCAACCAAACGTCTCTATATCGCGACGTACAATACAAGAACGTTGAGAACAGAAGAACATCTGGAAGAACTCGAACGAGAACTACAGCACATCAAATGGGATATCATTGGACTATCTGAGACACGTCTGCCAGGAGAGAAAAACACAATCTTAAGATCGGGTCACATATTATACCAGAAAACTCGGATGTTGATCATATAGGACGGGCAGGAACAAAACATTAAGCATGCAATAATAAAATACCACTCGATATCCAAACGAGTTATATACATTATAATAAGAATAAACAACCGATATAACATGCAAATAATAATGTATATGCCCACAAGCTCCTCCGTTGATGAAGAAGTGGAACAAGTATACGAAGATATAACTACAGCAAAACAACTGGAAAAGACACATTTCACTATCGGTTGAGATTTAACGCTAAAGTTGGAAAGAAAACATCAAGTGATACAAAATTTATAGGAGACCACGGTCTAGGGGAAAGAAACGAGAGAGGGGAGATGCTTCTGAACTTTCTAAGAAGCGAAGATTTATATTGCCTAAACACTTTTTTCAAAAACCGGAAAAGCGAAAATGAACATGGAGAAGCGCAGACTACGCTGTGAAAAATAAAATTGACTATGTTCTCTCGAACAATCGAAAAATATGTACTGACGTGACGGTCCTAAACAGATTTGATACGGGAAGTGATCATAGGTTGGTCCGAGCATGTATAAAAATAAACACCTGGCAAGAAAGAAATAAACTAATAAGGACACCACGATTTCCCACAAACGAAGAACTCAAAGCGAAAAAAGAAGAATATCAGAATGAAATAGTAAAAAGGTTGGAACCTACCACGGTCCTTTTAGATGAAAATATAGACCGACTCGCCGAAAAGATTGGAGCAAATATACAAACATCAGTAAGAAAAATATGCTCAAGAGGAAAGAAACCAACAAACCAAAGACTTAGTCCAAGTACCGTACAGCTGATGGAGCAAAGAAGAAACACGAAGAGAAGAACGGACGAATACAGAGCAATAAACAGAAAAACTAAAAAAGAAATCCGCAAAGATATAAGAACCTATAAGACTAAGTTAATTCAAACTACAATTGAAAAAAACAACAATATGAAAGTTCTTAGATCTAAACTCTCGAATGGGAAAGCGAGATTAATAAGACTCAGAAACAAACAAGGAACGATAATTACAACATCGGACCAAATAGTCAAAATCATAGAGGACTTCTACGCGGATCTGTATTCGTCAAACGTGGCCGATGCAGAACCCAAATCACGGGAAAAAGTAACAAATGTAGGATCGGAAGAGATGCCAGAAATAACTGCAGACGAGATAAGAACCACTCTAAAGAAAATGAAAAATAGAAGATGTCCCGGTGAAGACAAAATTACAACAGAGATGCTGAGACTTGGAGGAGATACTATGGAAAAAATGATCGGACTATTGCTTAACAAGTGTTTGCAAGAAAATAGAATACCTGAAAAATGGTATAACGCAGAAGTTATCCTCCTATTTAAAAAAGGAGATATATCAAACATAGGAAACTATCGCCCTATCAGCTTGCTATTCCACCTCTACAAACTTTTCACAAAAATCCTCACAAATCGACTATCAAAAAAACTGGACTTCTACCAGCCGGTAGAACAAGCAGGATTCAGGAAGGGATATAGTACCATCGACCACCTCCAAACTATACGCACTCTGATTGAAAAAACAACCGAATACAACATACCCGTTCATCTAGCCTTCGTGGATTTCCATAAAGCGTTCGATACGATAGAATCATGGTCTATCCTAAAGTCAATGAATAAAGCCAGAATCGACTCTAGATATGCGGCAATTATAAAAGACATCTACCAAAATGCGACAATGCATGTCAAGATCGAAGAAGGCATAACCACTAATAAAATTAAGATACAAATAGGAGTTGGTCAGGGAGATACCATTTCGCCAAAATTGTTCACCTTGGTCCTGGAAGATGTTTTCAAGAAGTTAAAATGGGAAGAGAAAGGTATAAAAATAGATGGAACTTATCTCAACCACCTACGTTTTGCGGACGACATAGTCCTCATCTCAAGCAACCCAGATGAACTGAAAGAATTGATACAACAGTTGAATCAAACATCTACAGAAATAGGATTGGAATTTCAAAATCAAATGTGGTATTTCGTGTCTTTAATATTACTTAGAGCCAATAAAGATGTTGGTTCAAATTACTTAATGGATAATTTAAAAAAAAGTATTTTTAATATTGAAAAATAAGAATATTAAAGTCATGGCATGATCACATCCGATTATTTCTTAATAGATTTAAAATTATATTAAACTTAAAATTATAATATCATAATTTTAAAATCAATTATGATCGATGGAATATTTAATAATTTAAAATGAACAAGTTCTAGAATCCGTTTAAAGTAGGAGAAATTATGAAATGCATTCTATTATTATCAAGCTATTAGTACATTATACATTAAGGAGAGAAAAGCATTATTATTCACGAGGTGCAAGTTTGTAGCCAGAGAGCGAAGCCCGAGGGCTACAATGCACCAAGGGAATAATGGCGTTCTCTCCAGTAGTGTATATACTATTTTTTACACGCCCGAAACCAAGAAATAATTAAAAACTAATTTGTAAATCATGACAGAGAATTGCAATTATTTTATTTAGTAGCCTTTGAATTATAATATAACGAATACCACAGTATAATATTGAATACTATGACAACAAACAAAATTGTGTAAACAAGTTTAGTTTCAAAATGGAAGAACCACAAGAAATTATTGATGCTGCTAGTGTTGCAGTCTCCGAGTTGTTACCACCGAAATCGAAAAAATTATATGATATTGCATATAATCGTTTAAGAGAGTGGTGCAAGGAAAAAGAACATAAGAAGTATGTTGGCTTATTTTGGAGAAAAGGCAAAAGTATACAAGTCCTCCACATTATGGGCACAATATTCAATGATAAAAGCGTGTATGGTAATTAATGATAATATAGACATAAGCAAGTATGCACAACTTATAGGATTTTAAAACGGAAATCTGATGGGTATCATGGAAAGAAGTCAAAAGTTCTGTCACGAGAACAAATTGATTGTTTTTATCAAAAGCAAATGATAATGAATATTTAATGATTAAGGTGGCAAATAGTATCAATTATTTTCAAATACTACTGGTAGATGACTCTGATATCGATTGATCACTAGATAATCCGAAGCAAAATTTATCGACGCCTGTATTAGTTCGTCCTTTTTCCGCTTACCTATTCAGAAAATAGTTTTGAGCACAAAAATGCTTATATTGACAACTTAAAATCTTTTCGACGTAAAATAAGATAATATACTGTACTATGCGTGCCATCTATGAAATATTTTAATGCAATAGCATAAGCAGGATAGGGATTAGAAGAACCACGATTAATTTCGTTACTAATGAGGTTAATAACAGATTTTAAACTGCAAACTCTCAAATAGATAATATGTAATGACATACTGTAAATACAGCATGATTACTTTATATTACTACAATAAATAAAACTGAACCGTTCCGCAGGCCTGTTTTGTTTATTTATTTATTCATTAACTATAAATGTTTTGTACTTGTAATTACAATATATTATCGGCAAATGTTCAAATATATCATGTTGCAAATTTGAGCACGGTACGTTATATGTACTCGGTTTTAATTGTGGTTTGTTCTTATGGCCAAATAACATTGGTATTTGCCACCTTAAGGTAAAATATTACATTAAATATTTATATTTATATCTTATTATGTATTAACAATTTCTATACATTGTAGGTAGCATTGATCCTGGGTATTGCAGGCGCATGTCGCTCAGAAGAATTAACAAACCTAACACTTAATGACATTGAAGATGTTGGTACATCCTTAATAATAACTGTGCCCAAAACAAAACTAAAATATCTCGAGTCTTTGTGGTTACCAATAATGCAGGGAGCATAAATATACTCAATTTATACCGTAAATACGCTGGATTACGTCCCAATCACATAAATCATCGTCGCTTTTTCATATTTTACAAAGCAGGAAAATGCACTCACAGCCAGTTGGAAAAATAAATTTGGAAAAATTCCATTTTGATAGCTACCTACTTAAACCTACCAAATCCAACCTCTTACACCGGCCATTGTCTGCGCAGATCCTCTGCAACACTGTTAGCAGACGCAGGTGCTGACATTACAACGATAAAGCGTCACGGAGGTTGGAAGTCGACTACAGTTTGTGAAGGCTACATTGAAGATTCGGTAGAAAATAAAAGAAATATTGCAATTTAATTACTACAACCAGCAGGAACGAGCAAAACACTGGACAATGCCTAACTTCTCACGAAAATAAAACAGAAATAACAAATCAATTACTACTACAAACTGATGCAAGTACGATCAAAACTTTAAACAGTGATATTGATATTCCTTCCAATATTAAATTTGAAAATTGTAATAATGTATCATTTTCTATTAATATTAATAAATAAGTTGTTATATTTTTCTTCATTATTTTTGTTTTATTAATATGTGTATAATGAAAACTCCCTAGGGGATTTTTGTTCATATTATACTCTCTAGGGTAAAATGACTTATTTCTGTCACAATTTTCATCACCTACAAACTGACTTCTACTCCCGGGCGTGTTCTTCAACTATTGCTAGTTTTGTGATTTTCAGTGAGTTTTTATTTTTCCCGTTCGCTTTAGATCTGATAAAAGTTCGCAATTAGATCATTAAAATGGTTTATACTGTAGAAGAAAGAATCGAATTAATTTTCTTGTACGGAGCTCAAAATGAAAATGCTGCAAGAACTGCAGAATCTTATAAGGCGGGACAACCTGGTAGATATGTCTCTCATAGGTGTGTTATAGACCTTGTTTCAAAATTTCGGGAAACAGGATCCGTCAAAAATAAAACACGCAAGAATTCTACTAGAATATTGGATGACTTAGCTCAAATTGAAGTTATAGGCCATTATGCTTCAAATCCTAATAGTTCGGTGCGTGAAGTTTCTGCTATTAGTGGTCTATCAGTGGGCACTGTTCATAAGGCGCTAAAATTGCATAAATTTCACCCATATAAAATGCAGATTCATCAAACTTTGACCGAGGATGATCCAGACAGACGAGTGGAGTTTAGTGAAGAAATGCTTCAATTATTAACTACACATCCACATTTATTGAAATCGACTTGTTTTTCTGATGAGTCAACCTTTTTTTTAAATGGATTTGTCAATAAACACAACTGTCGATATTGGTGTGATGAAAATCCTCATGTGTTTACTGATGGACATACACAGTGGCCGCAGAAGGTAAACGTGTGGGCTGGTATACTTGGTGATACAATTATTGGACCATTATTTATTGATGGAAATTTAACAGGTCAAAAATATCTAGAAATGCTTGAAGATACAATCTATCCTTTAATAGTTGATGCGTTAGAAAGTCAAAGTGACGAAGAAGGACGCCTGGAGCTCGATGAAACTGTTTTGCATTTTCAACAAGATGGCGCACCTTCTCACTATACTATTTCTGTTCGAAACTGGTTAGATGATAAATTTCCAGGGCAGTGGATCGGCAGACGAGGACCGATAAAATGGCCTGACTTAACTCTTCTTGATTTCTTTTTATGGGGACGGTGACGGTTCGAATTCCCGGATCGCGATTTTTGCCATTTTTGAAGTGGATTATGAAAGATGACGGTCTAATTAGCGTATAAAAAAAATAAAATTTGCGGAATATTCACACAATCTTGAAAAAAAACGGCTTTAAAGTTAATTTGGAATGCAATTTTATCATTGGCTCTTTTGAACTGTAACCCCGGCCCCAAAGTTGAAAGAGGATGTGGCGACAGTAAATATACCAGAATCTCGGTTTTCACCACGAATTATGATAGATAATGGTGTAATTAGCTAATAAAAAGAATTAAATTTGTGATCGGACAATAAATTTTCGAAAAAAAATCACTTTTTGTGTGAATTCGTTTCTGAGGTGGTTGCACTGTCAAAACCTATTCTCCGCACCCGCCCTCGCCCCTCCGGGGCTCGTAGGCTCGAACGGTTTTGACACGTGCTAAACTCATTAAAACATCCTTAAGCGCCTCCAACTCGAAAATTTTGAAAGTTGACGCGACGGATCTCTGAGAGCGACTGGTATCTCCCCACCACTAGTCACTGTCGACCCAGGCACAGCACACGTACCGCCAACAGAATAAATGATACCTTTTCATTTTAATACACTTACATGTATTTCTTATGGGAAATTTGCAATTTTCAAAATTAAATTGTGGCCTTATTACAACTCCGACACGATTGATCCTTACCTTAAAGAGCTTGTATTTTTGCGTTCTTTCGTTTGGTATAGCCATTTCTATAGGGAAAAGTGTATTTTCGATTCCGGGAATTCGAACTGCTACCTATGGGGACATTTAAAATCTGTAATTTATGATACAATACCAGCTAATATTAAAGAGTTAAAATTTCAAATCACAGTGGCTTGCAAAAATATTACGAAAGAAACTTTTGAAAATGTTAGAAACGAGTTTCAACAAAGGCTGTATCATTGTTTAGCTGTAAATGGGGAACATTTTGAAAACTTGTTATGAAAACACTCGCTTACAAACATTTTTTCTACTGTTTAATACTAATAAATAGCCTTCTAAAACATGTAAATATTAAATTTTGATTAACAATGGTTAGTTGATAATAATGTTTTTATTTTGTTTCAACGCATCTTACTCGAAAATCCTAATGTGGGATAAAAAAAATTTTCCTACAAAAGTTGTTTATTTTTTTATGCAAAATATGAATCTGCTAAAAAAAATTAAGGTGCCATTTAAAAAACCAAAGTTGACCTTGAAAAGGTCAATAAATTAAGAAAACAATTATGCCATATTCTGTCCCCTTCCCTATCATACAACTTTTGTTCGAAAAATTTTTATCTGACTTTTGGTTTTTGAGATAATAATTGCTGGAAGTTTTAAAATGAACACCCGGTATTATAATATGTGTAAAAATATTAATTTTTTTACAGACGGAGAGCAGTGCAAAATAATGGGCATGTCGACGCCTGCAACAGTGTCAAGATGCCTGTAGTATTGCTCCAATACCAACGGGAAAATGTAATGCCAAATTGAAATGCTGCCTTGATACATCGCCACATTTTCCAGAAGTAGATCCTACTTTTTACTGAAGAGGTTTTGGTTACAACCAATACAGTACTATGAAGTTGCTATTATAGTAACACAGTAGTAATAAATTTCTTCATTTTTCAATATCGAATAAATTATTTTTGATGAAATCATTGCTTTGGTTATTTTCTATGGTTAAACGGAAGACTGTAGTGGTTCCAAGTTCCCCCTCCGGTACCTTTATAACCTCTTATTGTACGGCCAATATACAGCGTGACTCACAAGAACTCGGACAAACATTAAAGAAAAACACTTATTTAAACGCAACAATTTAAAAATTTAAAAATGGACAACAATAGGGATATTTTGTTGCATTCCCGACGCAAAGATTGTTTAAGTGATTCTAAACTTTTGTGGGGTTTTGCACATATGGCGTTATTTATTGGGTTGAGATCTGGTGAGTATGGCACCTATTCAGCGGAACTGATAAAATCAGGAAAACTGATTCGGCACCACTCTTGTGTAGTTTTCGTCTTGTGGGCAGGTGCAGAATCTTGTTGAAAGGTCCAATGTTGGTCACCAAAGTACTATTGGGCCCACGGAAGACCTACAGCCTTTAAAATATCCCGGTAGTAGATTTCCTTGTTAATTTTTTCTTCTTCTTCTACAAGAACTAAAAGTGTTTTACCGGTAGCACAAATACCATCCCAAACCATGACAGACTTAGAGTATTGGCGATGTACAATGATGACAGAAGGTCCGGGTGCTTCTTCAGACCAATACCTATCATTTTGACAATTTATTGTAAAATTGTTCAATAGTAAAATTTTTTTTCATCAGTAAAAACAAAATTTTCCCATTTTTGAGCAGCAGTACAATATAGCATCTTTGAAGTCGTATTCGCTTGTTTACATCAGTTAGCATTTGGGCTTTTCACGGCTTATAGGACTTCTTCTTAAGTTCATTTTTAGCTATTTGTCGAACCGATTCTCGTGTGATTCCGGTTTCACAAGCCACTTTTTGCATCGACAGTCTCGGATTTCTTTGAATCCGAAGTTTGATGATATTGCGATTCCGGCGAGTGTTGGCGGAACTTTTTTTTTCTCTTCTGGGTCGGTCTTCCATATGCTCCGGACGCTACAAGCGGTTTTGATAAGCGCTTTCCATATTGAAAACATCCCCCAAGACGATTCTACTCGAAAAAGTGTGGATGTTGAAGTGACGGATATCAGGGAGCGACTAGTATCTCCCCACCACTAGTCACTATCAACCCAGGAGCAGCACGCGGACTGGTGATGGAATGGCCACTCCAATGACGTAATACCTCGCAAAATTCACTTACATGTATTTCTTATGGGAAAATTGTAATTTTTAAATTTGAATTGTGGCCTAATTAGAAGTCCGACTAAATTCATCTTTACCTTAAATGATTGGTGTTTTTAAGCTCTTTCGTTTGGTTGAGCCCTTTTTATAGGCCAAAATCGTATTTTCAAAGACGGGTTTCTTACCTCGACCCCACTACGACAACAAACAAAATCTTTCACGTCAAGGAACCGCCAGCACCCTACGTCCTTAGTACTCACAAACAAACTAATTGAGTAATTATCATTACTACATTGAACTAGCTCCAAGCAGCGTTTTCACATTAATTACACTAGCTGAGATCGCCAAACCATCAGTTGCGTGGACCTGCCCATCACGGAAGTTCTTAGGAAGCCCGCTTCCCCAAGAATATAAACTGGCTAAGCCTGCAGGTTGACTGCGAGAATGACTCGACTTCTTACTCATTATATTAGAAACCCCGCGCTTTTCCTAACGGCCCTTACCAAGGAGATCAAACAGTTGTTAGTCAACTTTCTCTTGTCAGGTCGGTGGACTCAGGGAAACAAGCAAAACTATTTCCTGATATTGCTGGCTACGCAAGAGTTTGGTGTCTTCGAACAAACGGACATACCCCTAGCCCAAACCATAAACATTCCAAAGTCATGCAAGTCACTCAGAGAGCAAAATTAGGGCGGCTCTGCTGCCAATATGCTCAGAAATGTTATTAAACTAATACTAATACTACCAAATAGAAACGCACACAAACTAAAGCACCCAATTTAACAAAAACCAACTGTTTTATTTAACTGTCTCACTTAGTTGCTAAATCCCTCAGGGACTTAGGCTGAAATAGCCTAAGTACGGGTGTAGCGCACCCGAGGTATCCTAGCTACAGACGAAGTAGTACCTGCTAGTACCGTAGGGAGAACTGCGGAGGGAACATTGCGGGGGGATGGGCTTAAACCGCCTGACTTACAAAAAGAAATCTTTTATAAAAAACTCTAAAGTCAAGGTGGAACAGCATATACCGAAGACTGTATGGCTGAGAAGATAGATACACGGCAACC